>JAFMTC010001029.1:338503-453480 GCA_018845635.1 Nicrophorus orbicollis
ATATGTCGAGAAAAGCGGCAGAGCAGTACCTCTTCTCTTCGAGACTCCGGCCAATAACGTCCACTACACGATGGACCTGTTCTACAGGTCCATCGTTTATTCTTGTCACGAAATATTTAGTATTTGAAAAGATAACTATAATTTAAATCATACATTTGAATATTATTTCGCTAAGTTTTCGTTATATTTAACAATAGTTGTTTGAAAATTGTTATATTATTTCAGAAAATTTATAAATTTATAAAATATATTAAGATAAAATAAATATAATTAAAATACGGTAAAGATTGAATGAAAGCGCATATGTAGTTAAAATGATAAAGAAGGGGAGAATGCAAGTACGAAACGTGGAATGCAGTCGAACAGGAGAAACGGAAATAAGTTTAAAATAAGAGGAGTTAAGAAGGGAATTTCATTAAGAGTATCCAGTCTGGATTCTAAATTAAGATCAAAATTCATAAAAGCGTAGGCTGACCATGTTCGAGTCACGGAAGAAAAGTAAGCAATTAATCAGTTTGTGAGATGTTACAGTTGATTATTTTTCTTTTGATGTGCAGCAAATACGAATTAATTGATTTAGCAATTTGTTATATAAATAATGTGTCTCATCGAGATTTACGATGAGCAAGCTTGGAAATAAATTTTAAACTAAATAATTTAGAATAACATTATTTTGAGAAATCAATAAAGAATTGAATTGCAGTTTAAATAAGTTATTTTACGAAAAAAAAAAATGTAGAATGCATTATGAAAAACGTGTTTAAATAAATCAATTTACAAAAAGGAATGTTGACTAATTAAATGCAGAATATTTATATTTTTCGTTTATAGCAATACCTCACATAGTGCGGTGTCGATCAGTGATCACTGTTGTGTAAAAACTTTAAATAAAACAATTTCTAATTGGAAAAAAACTACATATTTTTTCAAAATTTATTTACTATTGGATTTTTATAATGTAGTTACGTCCATTAAATCATACGATTAATGCAAAATATTGATTTGTTCTTGTATAAAGAAAATGTCTATTTTTATGATAATTTCTTCGCATTTCTTTGAAAATGTATTTTCTTTGACAAAAGTTTTTATTTATATTCAATAATTGTATAAGATTGATTGGCTCTAATAAAATTGTCATTAATTGTATTATTTCCTGTTATAAATGAATAATTTGAAAACTTATAATGAAATATATCTAGTAATTAAATGAATATATAACTGATTCAAAATTACGTTAATTACTAGTATATTAATCGATCTCTAATTTTCCAAATCTAAGTGTGATAAAAATTTGGAGTAGAACAAAACTATAAATATTACAATTAAATATTTATAGATTGAAGAAGTTATCAAGTAATTACATTAATAATAAATAAATAAGAAATAAATTAAGTAATATAACCAATAAATAGACAAAAGATCCTTAAATCCATTTAGAATTTAATTAAAATGTACACAATTCAAAATACGTTAGTCATTTAATAGTTTGTATTGAAGATGTGTATTGTAAAATTATATTTGTAAAAAGTATACTTTCGTATTGGATGTCTGCTGACTAATTAGTTTAAGCAATTAATTAATATAAACTAATAGTAATTAAATGATAACTACATGAAATACAATATAATCTGATTATAATGATATATTTCTCTTTTCACAATTGATATTATTTTGCATATTGCTAACTTACGGTACAAACTTTTCTAAGTGATTAATCATTCTTAGAAATTTCCTTTCTTTGAATATAAGGAAATACGCTAAACAGTAATCAATCAATGGTATGAAATATTATACATCATAAATTAGATCGAATGATAAGAATTCGAGAGGGAAATTGGGATTGAATGATATGTTATTAATAAATCAAGTAAAATGAACATATAAGTAAATGATAGTTGATTAACATATTTTGTTGTTCATTGAATATTAATTTTGTTGTTATAGTATAGTAAAATAATTCAAATGCAACTTCTATGTTAGAAACAAATATGTTTAATAATATTAACTGTTATTATTTAAGATCTTCATTTTTGCTATCAATTTTTGTTTTGATATTCCCACAATATTCGAAAATGGGAGCCGAAATTTTCAGTAAAACGAACCATTTTAGTAGCCGTGGGTTGCTTACTGAAAACAGCTGCAGATGAACCTTTTCTCATATGAAAAGTATGAAGTAGTTAAGTTGTACACATAGAATACAATTATGTTCTGAATGTGTGTATAGTTAAAGTCTTAAGTGAGAAAAAATGGTTTAGAATAATATAGAAGGCATTTACTGTAAACATAAATCCAGCTAATCCTTCTGATGTTCAGCCAGTTGCTTGCTGGTTCCAAGATTTAGGTGCGAATGGAACAGATGTTGTGTGTTTGTAATTGCATTTTACTAAATAGGCGATAAATATTATTAATTTTCAGAGAGATATCCGAGAGGTGCCCACACTGCTCGAACATCGTCCTACCACCCATTTTACTTTATTAACTTCGTCGATATTCCACGCGGACATAAATAAATAAATTGAACGTGTCGTGTGGGTGGAAATCTCGTGGAACGGATAATAGATTTTATGTCTTTATGAGGAGTACTTTTGTCAGAGCTCGAGCAACCCCATAAAAGAGTAGAAGAAGAATAAGAAAAAAAGGACGATGGGAACAAAATATGATGGAACCTTTTCGGATCTTCTAACTGTTCATTCGCCAAATGGTTTTGCAGCAGTCACCTGGCATGTACACCTTTCCTCGTGCGGCTACCGATGCAATAAACATGCAAATGCCTTTCGTTAGAATCCCATATCGCAGTTTAATCGCCACACTTCTTGTTCTACGTTGGCCGTAACTACCATTTCCGAACGACGAAATTGAACCATTCCATATTTCAACGGTGCCCATTATCATTTATTACTTGCCAACTCAAATGATGTAGAATTGGACATTTTCAGGTCACTAATAATGCACAATATATTGAATACAATAATTTGTTTCTATTCTATTATTGTTAAAAAGCAATATCCACGGCATCTTACCATATTTAGGACTTAGTTATAGACATTTGTAATGTATTCACAAGCACTTTATGCCAAGCAACATGAAAACGTAATTTATGACGAAGTATAAACTTTCATGTTTTTTACAACTTATGTAAATGCTTTCAACAAATGCACCGACTTTAAGTTGCCAATAATAGGAAGTTCATAGTTTTCTTTATCTCGATTTCATAAACACATTTATTTTCAATCTTCAAACGAATGACTTATATCTAATATTGATATTTTTCTGCATGAAATAACATTTAAGAATATATTTTTGTATGAAATAATTTTGGAGGTGAATCAGAAATAACTAAACTGCACATGAGCACAAAAATGCATTTTTTTAACACTATTTGAACATTTATTTTTAAATATAATTTTTGTAAATTTTAAAATAAACTAATTTTAACAAACTTAATAAGGCATTGATGTTTCATATACTAAAATGAACATAATTTGTTATTATAAAGTAGGAACTGATTAGCCGCGTATATGAGATATTGTACACTTTGCTGTACACTTTTTTTCAAAAATTATAAACATATTTTTACTCTTCTTACTATTTCTGAAACTAAACTTGAACAAACGTAAACATTTTTTTTATATAAATACACCCATACCTCGCTTTACGACCGAGATACGTTCCACGAAACTTGGCTGCAAAGCGAAAAGCCGTATAACGAATCAATTATTGCGCTTGCGCAAGATTGGCAATAAGTAGATATATCGACATCCAAAAAGGTTTTTTTTTCGTTATAGCGAAACATTTTAGGCCGTAAATCGAAAACGCGCCTTGATTGAAGAGGGCCGTTATAGCGAAATGCCGTATAAAGAGCGGCTGTATAGCGAGGTATGGGTGTATATAAAAATATTATGTAAGAACTTATATACATGTATACTTAAGCAAGACAATAATTCAATTTTCTCTCCTTTTTTAGTATATAATAAGCAATTATGTTTCTTATTTAGTTATTTTATTACATCATCATTAATTTACTTTCTATGAATTCCTATTTGTAAATTACCTGCTGTTATAAAATAATTCATAAAAAATTAACAATTTGAAATACATTGAAAATAGTTATCAAAATATTCACATAATCAAATACTTTGTTGCATAAATATTGTTTAGTTAATGGATAGTTAAATATTAATGCTAGTTTCATGGAAGTATAATCAATTTATTTTCAAAGTTCACTAACCAACAGCTTTAAATTAGCAGTCATTTAGTTAATGAATGCTGGTGAAGGTTAATGCAACGGATAATTAGTATTGGTTTATTTATGTCCGGCCATGAAAGTTCGCAGATAAACTCAACTCTTTTATAAGAAATTAAATTATTAAATTCAAATTACAATTACACAAAATGTTTCAAAAGTTTGTTTATGGATATCCTCACAGAACGATCTTGGTTGATAGCCCAATGTATGTTATACGTTATTACGTAAGAATTCATGTAGTTTTTTTCAGTAATATTTATATTGTTAATTTATAATTTTATTTTTTATGAAACCAATCGGCCCTTATTTTGCTGACCAGTGTCTCTGGAAATTCGGTTAGGGTCGGAAACCCCCGATCAGCTTTTGTCTATATCTAATTAGTTTTCTTAGTAGTCGAAGAGGGACTTTGATCAGCAATAAAAGTACTAGTAGATCTGTTTTAGTGAGATTTGAACCAGCACCTTCCAGATCTTAATTTAAAAATGCAACTTACAAAGTTTCTTGTTTCGTTTTTATAATTTACTCGACTAAAAATCAATAATTATGTAGTAAAATCTTAATAACTTTACCAGAATACAAACTTATTTAATATTTGATTATATTACCGCTATTCATTCCATGCATTCGCGTGATTTACTTTCCAAATAATACAATAAAGGTATATTTGAATTTCAAAAGCTGATGTTCATTTGCAACATATTAGTTTATAGTTGTACTGCAATCCAAATATTATAACATAACATTGTTAACATTTAATTATGATTACTATTTAATGTATAATTATAAATAGAAATCACTTATTCGTATTTATGTTTAGTAATAGTATTTGTTAGCAAGTTTGTTTTATAATTGTATACTTTTCTAGTCTATATGTAGTTTGAGTGCGTCCGTGTTATGATTTATTGCTATTAGCGAACCGCCTTCTTCCTCTTAAAGCGCTATTTAATTTATCGTGATTTGAGATACATCAACAACTTAAAGAATTTACATATGTGACCAAAATATTTTCTTAACGAACTTAAGTAGTCATTAAATGACAATATTCTAGTTTATTTATTCCTAGATTATAGATAATATTAATAAATAAAATATTATAGGTGAGAAAGACGTAATTTGTGACAGTTTATATGTTTTTAAATATAATAATTATGATTATAATAACATAAGTACAAAAATTAATACATTTGATTTGGCTATTCACTTCACTTTTTCCGCTCTAATAATTATAATATAATTGTTTAATGTAGATTTAATTTTACTTAAACTAATGTTACCTAAAATGTTGAAGAAATTGAAAAAGAAAAAAAAAAAGAAAGAGTACAGTCAATAACCATTTCGTCCAAATTTAGCAAATAATAAAATAGTTTATGTGTACATTGAAAATAAACATAAATTTAAATATTTGTATCGAATTGTAAAAGGCGCTTTCGTAGGTTTCAGTTGATGGCTTTTTTGCATAGCTTCGACTGTTGAGAGTGTTAAAAGTTGCGATGTTCTTGGAAGGAGGCTGCACCATGCAAGAGGTCGACCCTCGTAAAACCGTTCGCTGTTGTTATTGTTTCTTCATATTTTTGTTTTTATTTTTATCCTCTCATTTTTTTTTCTACTCCTTTCATCCCGAGTTTGCGTCGCATATGGAAAATGATCGCGGAATGTGAGAGCTGAAGAAACACAATATACGCACACACACATCAGATCGCAGATGACTTTGGCCTTGTATGCTTTTGTTGCCTCTCAGAAGAAAACAATGCACGAAAGAAATCTTTCAGCTAGGAGAGGTTCCGCTGAAAATCAGGATCACACACGGCGCTTGCTTGGTCCACTTTCGAAGAGACGCCTTAATCTTCGAGCCGTTTCGGTGTTAAACCGGGATTAGAATCACTTATTCACGGTTATGTAAATCGAGTCAAATGAGTCGGGAACAGAAACAATGGGGGACCACCGCTGATTTGAAAGGCAAATGGATCCATATTATATAGATGAGGTAATGGACTAAATACAAAACACGCTCATTGTTCGCCCTCATATGGTATGCAATGTTTCAATACGAATTTTCCTCTTCCTCCTTCCATCCACCGTGAACTCCCAGACCGAACCGTGGGCTCGCGGCTCGCATCTGCATTTTCCCCGCATCGTAAACATCTTTCTTCTCCAAACGGATGTGGAAATGATCCCACTAATATGTGTCTTGGGTTCCAAACGGTTTTTAATTGCGACTGCGAAGGACACAATCCCAAGAAGGCGAAGCACGGATTCATTTGCAAATGGACTCTGCGAGACGTCTGCTTCGCAATTAGCTGCTCACTTGATGTGGCTGCTGTTGTTGTTGACAGCGAGGACGAAAAATTCGCGATGCAATCGCCGTAGGTGCGTATTCATATGAAAATGCATCTCCAAACGAATTAAATAAACACGAGGCTGTGGCCGCACGTCTAGACATTCTCGACGCCCTCTTCTTTTCCCCCATAAATCACAAACCTACTACTATTTCGTTTACACTTCATCTCGCATCAATGGAACCAAACGGACATAAACTGCTTTCCTTATTTATTTTTTTATACTATTTCATTACAATTCAAAAGGAAATTACGTCGAGACGTCGGCAGAATGCAAAATAAGTGGTTGCTAATCTTGGTAAAAAGAAAGTATTGAAAAGCAACACTTCGTTTATTTTTTATTTATTTTCGCAGCCAGGAAAGTGCAATCAGCGTGCCATTCGGAAATCGAAATAGTCATTAAGTTATTACAAGGAGAAGGCAGACTTTCCAAGTCCGCTTTGAATCTAGAATAATTAACCGAATTCGAAGAAACCAATACGCGATACTTCTGTTGCACAATGCAGACGAGCTTATTATTCTTGCGCCGTTTGTGGTGTGAAGCTGCCGAACGATGGAATGTTTGAAGTTGAATTTGTAAGACGAGCGTGAATATATGTGTATATGTATACATGGATGTGTATGTCTAAGGCAGTTAGCTCAAGTGTAAGCCAATACCCGGACGGCCGTAATTAAGAAAACAAAAACGCCAACATTACAACATGTGTTTAACTCAGGCGAGAAGATGTGAAAAGAATGTACACTTCTCACTACTACTAACTACTACACAAACCTATTCCCGGCGTCTTCAGCTCCGAACATCGACATCATCTCGGTGACTCAAACCGTACTAAAATTGATTTTACTACTGATTTATTTATGCAAATCGAATTTATGGAACGCATACTGATTTCTGTCAATACGTATAATTTGGATGACACTTGTATTTGTTCTCTCGCACCTGCTTTTCGTTATATTTGACACTACTGTTACCATATTGCAAACAAACATATATAATTGATAACGAAGTGTGTGTTCTGTCAATATGACTAATATATTTTACTTCTATTATACCTATTTAATCCACTTAAATGTACGGTAATTAAGTTTTAGAAATAAATTTCTTATAAACAATACATTATATGCAAATATATCAATTTACTTTAAATTTAATTAAAGTAATTTAATGGTAATTGAAAATATAATATGTAATATATATGAAAAGCTTTTTTATAAATTATTTGTTATTAGACATTTTAAATAATAAATAGAGATAAAATGTAACAATTTTCACAAAATATAACTTCTTTTTCTTCATGTTTATTGTATTCCGTTTTTTTTTATAATTATTGTTACCATAAATATAACTTATTAAATACTTAATTTACTTATTTCTTTTTTGTATTAATTTTCAAGACTTAATTAAATTCTACTTTTAATAATGTCTATATCGAATTAGTCTTCTTAGTTGTCGAAGAGGGACTTTGATCTGCAATACAAGATCTGGTCTCAACTTAAATTCCCACACAAAATGTCCCAAAAATTCTAGCTGATATCGAGACTTGAAATCGTGACACAAGGCAACCTTATCTGTATCTTAAATAGGAATCACAAGTAATACTAAAGAACACAATCATTTGTAAATTACAGTATTAAAATCTATCTTTGAACATTGTATTCAAAAATGTAATACTTTGAAAGAAAAACCAATTACTATTTTAAAGAACAATACGCAGTCAGAAAATAATGTATATACGACTTAAATAATTATGTGTTTACAAGGCAACACGCCTATAAAAACTCATTATTAAATATTCAATTTTATTCAAAGCATGTTTAGTTTGCAATATCAATGTGAATGTATAAGAAGATAATATTAATTTAAAAATTATGTCGAGCGGAAAATGCATGTAACGTATGCAGGACTTCCGTCATCGTGTCGTGGTATTTTCTTCAATTTCATTGGTCTGTTGTTAACATCTGGTTAAAAAGATGGTTTTGCTCTTGACTTATTCTTATATTATAAAGGTAATTTATATATGGAGATTTGACTATATTAAATATAAATTAAATATGGATTGTCTAAGTTTATTAATAATAACCATGTTTATTAATCACAAAAAAAAAGTTACTTAAGGGCTAGGGATTTCGGCCCAAAGTTTATTATTATATGTAACTTTAGAACCTAATTATATAAATATGATTTTCTTTTTTTATAAAAGACTTTTTTTATTTGAAAATTGATATTATTTTTATCTAATATTATGAACAAATCTTGCGATTATTTATGGTCTATATCTTTGTATTCTTGGAATATTGAATCACAGATACGTTGATCTATTTTTTTCCCGAATTCGTAAAGTACTTCATGAAACATTTAATTGTAATTATGCAATATATTTAAGAAAATGCCACATTAACTCATGGTAGAGTCAGTTTCCTCAATTCATTTATCTTGAAATTGAGACCAATATTTCGATTTTAAATTATATGAACATTGTATTCTATATTTGCTAATCGTAATTTAAAAAGTATTTACTTGAGTATATTTTCATTTACAATTTTTATCTTATCAAAAAGTCCTTTTGACGTATTTTTTAATCTGTAATATTAGTTTTGAATTGTTGATACCTTATTTTCATTTCATTGTATACTTATTTAACTATTAATTAAGAAATATAAATAGATTGTATATCAATGCAATTTTTGTACTTTAGAGTGATATTCATATTTATCTATTATAAAATAATTTAACTTGAATTTAGTATATTTTGTTTCTATAAATTTCCTTCGAATCCAAGTGACAGCATCAAATTACGATTGATTGCTAGGAATATAAGTAAGGAATAATATAATAAAGATAATTTGCAGATGAATAAGTATAATCTCATCCAGTATATCAGCATTTCATATCCCTTGCTCGCATTCTGCAAATACTCCAGAAGCCGATAAATTAAAGTTAATTTGAACGTCGTTTTTCCGCCGTCCTCTTCGATGCGCAGTGAAAAAGAGATTCCGATAGACGATTCCCACGATTAAGTTATAATTAAATCTCTTGTGTTATCGCTAATGAAGGGCAAGGAAGGATGTGCATACAGTGTGTGTACGAGAGCGCGTTGAGAGAAGGAGCAGTGATGAACGCAGCCTGTTGCATCGCGCCAACAGTGATATTTGCTCTTTATTTACGTTCCTGTTTCGGAAAGGGAGGGAACGATAACGAAGGAGAGAAAGAGAGAGGCCATTTGTAACAAGTTGCTTTCGGTTTATTTATAGAAGACGACGACGACGAGAATATTGCAGAAGACGACGAAGAACAAGAACAAGAAGACCAAGAAGAGTCAACAGACGCAGATCGCCTTCATCGTCGTCGTCCGTCTTCTGCAGTCTGCTTTTCTTCTCTTCCTTCTTCTCCTGCTTCCTTGAACATGGACATTAAAAACCACATTAAGTTCATTCCGATTCATTAAAATCACTTCCATCAAAAATTTTCGCTCGCCCGTTGTCGGTCTTACATTAATTGATAGATGAGCATTAACGACTTTATGAGCTTTTAAGGTTTACTGTCCTCGACTAGGCTGATCTTTGCACAGCTGATGATACAGCACAAGCGCCGAAGAATATGATCACATGTCGCTACAGTAATAACGAAATGTTTTCGTACAGTATAATAATTCAAATTCAATATCTAAATCAAGTCAAGTTCAATATCTAAATCAATCATTTAAAGTGAAATTGTTAACTCATATATTATCCATATTTTCTATTTTTATTAATCCATTTCAGGTAGATGTATAGCTCAATTTCTCTTCATTTAAAATATAGATTCCAAAAACCATTTCCAAAATAGTTCTTAAGCTAAGTTTTATATAGAAATTTGTCGAAATTTGTATACCGTGCTATATGGAAACTGCCCTATTGGAGGTTTATTTACAATTTATTTATAAATTATTCAAATTTCAGAAAATATTATCTTGCAATTATTTACTTATATAACAAATATCACATATTAATTATTATTCTGTCCATTTTTGAATTAATTATTTTAAAGGGAACTCATCAATAAACAAAAAAAGTATCTTGAAGTCATTCTATTTCCATGTGGATTTTCAAAGTCTTGACTTTTATTTTTTATTATTATATTAGCTAAATAATCGACATTTTAATGCTTTTAATGTCGGGTTTTTGGCATACTTGTGGAGTTAAAGTTTTTATTTACAGCAATTATAGACTGAAGAATTATTTTTTTTAGAAATAGAACTTTATTCATCAACATTCTCTCTTTAAAGAGTCATACATTTGGTAGAACGATTTGTCTGCTTTCAAAATAGGCCTCAATTTCGGCAATCACTGCTTCATTTGAGCCAAATTTCTTTCCTTGAATATACTCTCCTTGCTATATACTCTCAATTGAGTGATCATGACGTTCAGAATCATCGGTATTTGCACGACGATTTTAATTTCAGAAGACAAGTTAATAATAGTTGTTTTCTCTAGTGCACTCATCATAACGCTAATTATTGTTTGACTTCACCAGTATTTTTGTTCATTAAAAATAATATTTAACAACACACGAAATTGTTTTTATTCATTATTTTGAAAATTACAAATCCGGTCACTGAAACCACTCTTGTCTAAAACTATAATTTGTAAAATAATTGTCAGAAAGGCAACACATTTTTTACACTTATCGTTTGAAGGTTGGTGCTATGCAGAAATCATATGGGTCTGTCAAAAAGTTTTCTTAATTAGGTCAGTATTTAACAGACATCTCCAAAATTTATGTTTTTTGTGAGGTGTGAGGATTGACCAATTCAATTTTAGACTTTATTTATTTAGTTAACATATCAAAATAGGTACATAATGTTGGTGTTGCTGCCGTATATGAGCTTTAGTTCTTCTGGCATTGACGGGTGTAAGGATTGTAATAGATTCTCCTCTTAATTGAGTCCAATTATTTGTATTGACACATTGAAACTACTAATTGTACTAAAATACGCCATCTATTGTGCATGGTTCAGATTAACTACCCTGCAAACAAAAGTTTCATTTTCCACCGAAACTTTCCACGTTTGCATTATGCATGATGGATGAAACTTTCAATAATATCAGATTCTTCTGCTACCGCATACGTAATCACTTCCGGCCGATCGGTGTACGGAACGAAATCCGAAAATGTGCGGTTTAAAGAGAAAAAAGCAGCAAAAGCATGTATCGATGTAATTAGGTGTGCACGAAAACGGATATCCGACTTGGATGTACTGCGATATTATAATGTCTTTCTCCGTTGCGCGCAATTTCTATTCAAGCGCATAAAACGCTCTCCTTTTTTTTGTTCTGTTTTTATATTCTCTCCTTTTCATCATTGCTCCTAATTGGAAGCGATCTATTAATATCACCTACATGCATTTACAGTTAGTGGGATTGAATTTCTTAGGATTGCATGGGCGAAAGACTAGGAAGAATATTATGATATAGAATAACCAGGATTTGAATTAACGAGTTGCACATCATTGAATGAAAATATCGCATCTTTTATAGATTATTCTTAAAGATAAATATGCAGAAGCAAAAAATAATACAAATTAATTTATTGCACTGTTGTTTATTTTCTAATATCAATAGACAATTTCTGTTACTGATGTCTACAAATCTGGTAAATGCCATAAAACCTTAGAACCAGCACCTTCCGCATTGGTTTTTTGTGTCAAACATTTATACATTTTATTATTATAAGAAGCCTATGGTTAATAGCCTACTGCAAAGGGCTGAATTTTATATTAGTTTTCTTCTTATATTATTATTTTTTTAATTTGTAATTGTTGCAATAACTATTATTATTTCTTTCTTGGAGAAAATAATAACTTAATTAATATAAATTAATAAAAAAAAGTAAGTTGTAATATTTGAAGACAATTTTGCAAGTTCAAAAGAAGCGCATAGTACCGGTTGCCTCTGCGGATGTCAAACTCAAACTCTATATACACGAAGTTTGAGTTAATAATAAAACGTGCATTAAGTGGTTAATATTTATATAATTTTAATGTAAAAATTTATTTAAAAAAAAGTTAAGTAATGAGCAGTGTATTCGTAATTGGATGGGTGACCCATGACTACTTCGCGTTAGACGATCTACTAAAATCCACATTTTCTATAAGTAAAACCTTTTAAGAAAATAAAGATAGTACCAAAGTATATTTGGAAGGTAAATGAGATGCGTTACCATCATTATACATTTGACTGAACACCGAATTTGTAATGCGTTACATAATAATTAAGCGAAAAGATAATTTTAGAAAATGTTTAAAGGAAACGTACGGCACCATTCGAAGACGAATATATGTGGTTTTATCAGGGGAGCAGGAATAAAATTAATTGAGATCAAAGGTTCCACTGACGAAAAAGGCATTCCGATTTAATCGAGCAGAGAGAAGTAAGCCTATTCGGAATTAATTTTAGTGAGACGTTGAGTTGGAATCCCCCATAAACGGAAAGTGATACTGCTCGAATAGATCCGAAAATCGTTTAGTGTGGAAAGCAGATGCAATTGAATATCTCGATGGTACCACGTCATCGAATGGAATGCATTGTGAGCCGCACTCTCGGAAACGGTCCCCGTGCATTCTTCACTCACCTCAACTCACCTTTGCAGATTTGACTCACAGGCCTTTGTGTGTTCCCTAATATAATTAAGAACGCGGTGGCAGGATGGATGCGAGTACCAAGAGAAGAGCGCGCGGTAGTAGTAGTAGTCTGCAATTTCCTCGTTCTCGAAACAACGACAAAAAGAAGTGGAAATATGCCGCGAAACGGGTTATATTTATATGGTCTCTTCCTTATACCACATACATACAGAGCGTACAAGATCTATGCTCGTGTGTGTGTGGATTTTATTGGCCGCCGGAGATAAAACAACAAGTGGCCGGACCGGACTGGGAGAGCACCAAATAAGGCGCTAAAAACCTTCTTCGTCCTCTTCTGCTCCGCAAGCAGAAGGAGTTATATAACCTTTGCGCGCTCCGAGGAGGCGATTAAACCCTTTCTACTTACTCGAAGCGTCTGTGTACTCGTTTATGGCCTGTGTATGCGCGCCCATGTACACATACATATGTAGATATTGACGTGCATGTGTGAGTTTGAGTTTGGGTCAAGTTGAAGGTAAAATTGTACCACCGCGGGAATGTGAGTCGTGGGTGGCTGTGCCGCTGGTGCTGCTGCTGCTGATGCCGTTGCCGTCTCCTTCTTTTGTCTCGACACCTCGCTTAACGTCGACAGACCGTCCCCCCTCGCCCCACAAGAAAAATGAATGGTAATTCCTTTTACGCATTGTTTACCTTTACAATGTTCATTATTATTCTTTTGTGCCACCTCCGAAGACTATTTACCCAACAGAAAAATTCAAACATTTATTAAGCCACCATCGATTCATCGGGAGTAGGCGTTTGCCTGAAAATATTATGTTAATATTATGTTTTGTTCCACTCCTAACAATATGTTCAGCTTCTGTGCAGGAATGGTTGGTTGTGGTATACTTCGATTTTTCGTCGGATTGTCGATGAAAGAAAATGCATGCACCGGTCGAAGAGAAAATAAGGAAAAGAAAGCTATTTGAATTTGGAACAAAACGCGAACGTTACAAAACGGGGAAACTGGTCTCGAAAACAAACGTAATTCGTGTAAACGGGAAAACTATAAATTGAGAAAACTAAGAGCGTGTCTGGAAATTGCGCTAAAGATATAGTTTTCATTGCTTAAATAGAGAACACTTAATGATTATATAATTTACAAATTACATAATATAAATCAGTAAAATTTTATATTTCAACCAATTTTGAAGATGTAATTATATTATATTCACTTTTTAGTTATTTAAATGTCTAAATCAGAGTTTCTCAACATACATGCCAAAAGACTTTAAGATTTTTTTTGAGGTTGTACTGCTAAACGTATTTCATTCATTCCTCGCTTTTAACTAAGACACCTGTCAGTCAGATAATTGGAGCACTCAATAATTATAATTGTATTAAATAACTTACAAATTACTTAATAATAAAACAGTAAATGTTAATATTTCAAACAGTTTTTAATTATATTATATTAACTATTTGTTATTATTATAGAACATTTAAATTGCATGGATTATAGGAATTTAATTGTATAAATCAAAGTTTGTAACCAGTTTTGATGCACGACTCTACAAATTTGTTTGTATTTGCAGTGGTAATAGTATTTTATCAATGTATCAATTTTACACAAGATGACAGCTGTCTTAAGGAAAAAAAAAATAGTGATTGATAGGTTGAGAAACCGTGGTGTAAATATATATTTCATTCGCTTATACATAAATAAATAAAGTATTTCTTTCTAGAAGTACAACATGTTAAAATTATATAAAGTTTAGCAATTAAATCGATTATTTTATAATATTATATATATTTGGCGAATGACTTAGGTCGCTACTCCTTTAGTCACTTTTTTGTGATTAATAAACATGTTTATTATTATTAATAATATTATATAAATTGAATTTACTATCGAAAGTTCTTAGAAAACTGTACTTATCATGAAGTTTAAACTTTTCATAACTTATTTGGAAAGGATCATAATGAAACTTTGGATATAAGAATCTTGATGGAATACATTATTTATGCATTAAAAAATGATTGAATAATTCAAAGAATATTACTGAAATCTTCGAATGATGCAATCTTTTAATAAATGATTAAGAAGTTAATCAAAGGTAATAACCTTTTCCTTATAGAAAGAACTATTGAATGTAGTTCATATAAATACTTATAAACATTTTTTATATATTATTCTATCATCAAAATAAATCTTGTATGATATGTGCTATGTCTAAATGAGTAATTTTAGTTTAAGCAGAGAAAGAGAGACTTTAATTTATAGTATTAAGTGCTATTTACATACACTTGTCAAAACATGAATGACTGTATAAAACAGATAAACAGCAATGAATAAAACAAAACTTATAGATAATCTTAAGACCAGAATCAAAGTACTTTTATATACATAGTTATAATATAAATATTTATCCATACATACGAAAATATAAGTAATTTATTTTGAGTTTTTTTTAAATATTATTTGGTAGTGTATTATTACTTAAATGTACTAAAATAATGTAAAAAAGAAACGGAAAACGTAATTTTTCAATAGCTATTACTATTAAGAATACAATCATATATATTTAATCATATCATATTTAACTCATATATATTTAACTTTTAATACTTAATAAAATTTGGTATAAAACTCATAAAATGATTCTCAAATAAATGATTAATAAAATATATATCTTTAAAAAACTTGATATTTATTATATTAAAGTGAAATTAAGAAAGTATGGATATTAAAGTTTTCAGAACAATTTTATTTTAAGTTAAAAATAAACATTTTTTGTAGATGCTATTGATTCAGTTAAAAAATATTAATCCAAATTTTCACATTCACATTTTATTAATTTGCTAATTAAATCAGTAATCATAGTTTCTTGAAAACTATGTTTAAATGAAATAGTTGACTTATTTCTAAAATGAATCTAAAGTGTTTATGACTGTTTCTTTATGTAATTTAATATTTATATAAGTATAAAAACGCAGCAATTGTTGGTAAAGCAGTTTTGCAACATTTGCGCACTTGAAGAAAATTACACTATTTAAACATATATTACATAACATATGTGAGTTGATATATTTCTTGTGAACTGCAGGTTAAGCGACGTTGGTCCATAAATTAGCAGATAATGTACGACATTTATTTGCAAGGATGATTACGTTGTCGAAAGCAACGAAACATGTTTATAAACGGAAAGCAGGTTTCTTTGAATGTTCCGTAGACACATCCGGACCGATGCAGCTGGATCATTCAGAAGTAAATATGTGTGATGTTCAAAAGATGTTGATTTCACATAATAATCTCTGCCCAGAAAGCATATATAATTTAAGACTTAAATCCCCGGAGATGTCTGCACTGAAGATCTTTCACCTTCTGTTTTGAAATACGACCTAACGATGGACAAACAGATGAGTAAAATTATGCGCCCAATCATAGACAAAGTAGTATTTTTAGGTACGAATCTTAATTTGCCGTGATGCATTCACGGTTTAATTTTCTCATTAGTTTAATTTTAAAGTATATTCTTATATTTAAAAATAGTTTTTTTTAATAGAATCTTTACATGTTTCAAATTGGTATAAACTTATATTATAACCAAGGAGTGATTGACCGAGCCTAATAATGATGTTTAAATATAGAAAAGAATAATTATGATTTTTTGTCATATTAATCTATTTGCTTTTTATTAGAAACATATATAGCTCAAGAAATGAATTTTATTATTTTTCAATTTATTATATTATGTTTAAATATCTAATAACTGGGTATATATGTAAGACGCTAATTCAAAATTTAAAGAAATTAATGTTATGCCTAAAAAAATGGTTAATATTTCGTTTGCTTAATTAATGATGAAATGTAATTATGAAATGTAATAAGCTTTAAGTTGTTTATTGTTTCGACTTATAAACATTAAAACTTGGTCACCGTAGTAATAATTAATTAATATTTTAATATCTTCTTTATAAATGTTGTTGTATAAAAGTTAATTTAATTAAATCTTGAATCAACTGTAATTTTAAACAGTTGCAGTTATATTTAATTTCTTCTGTTGGTCACTTATAGGTAATACTAGGTTGCATACGTTATAATATTCAGCATTCAATTAATTTGACATTGACGTTCAAATTACACTGGAAAGTGACTTTAACGTGTGTTCATACAAGTAAAATTATTGTTTAACAACCCATTATTAGAATAACAGCTCGATTATATTTAACATATGGAATTAAGCTAGACGACTGTGATTCAAAGACAGATGAGAAATATAGAATAATCTGCACACACTTTTCTTATTGAATCAATAATTTCATATATGATATATGATTTATAAGTCTATAAGAACAAGAAATATATATCATTTTGGTCAAATTTGTGGTTAGAAAATATGTCTTTAAATAAAGTATAGTAACTTGCTTTACTTTAAAGAATATACGGTTTAAAAGAAAATATATACTCAATACAATAATAATAAAGAAATTCAAAGAAAGGTAAAATTTAATGCTATTGCTGCAAAGGGCTATGGACTATACGCCTTTCTGCCCTATTGTAATATTACTTTATTTATTCTATGTCTATGATTTATCATCGTTCCAATTATTTTTGAAAACTAATTAAATTATTGTTATGTACATCAAATTATTATTACAAATATTTATATGCATATAAAATTAAAGTTCTTAAATAAGTAATTATTAAACTTAGTTAATTAATGTCGGTTGATTTAAATTTGTAATTTTGTAAAAAGGTATAATGTGCAGGTGAAATATATAATTATTTAGTAATATTGTAGTGTATAAATTCTATATACTTACTTTATTAAAGTAAATTTCAAAGTGTTTTCCAAAAGCAATTCAGAAAATTATACTTATGTGATATGTAAATGAAACAATTGCCCAATGGGCAATTCCGAAATCTCAAAGTGTTACACTGTTTAATTAGTTGTAAACATAATGAAATTGTATCACTCTCTAACAAGTAACGACTATCTTTGCTAAAGTTTGGTTACATCATCCAGTTGCATGCAGCTGCAAGAAAAGAATATTCATGCGGACAAAGTGATTTATTCGCGTCTAATTAATAATGGTAATTATTATGCGCGGCGACTTTAATGAGATTATAATGAGAGATACGCGACTCTACGTCTCGTTTCATTATCATTTATTTATTCGCTTATTATTAAACAGTCTGCGAACATTGGCGATTGCAAAAGAATGAACAAAACTGCGGTGTTTTCATGTTGCTTGGAAATGAAGTAGCCGCGCTTTCGAATCCTGCAAATCGAAGACATCATGTAGGTATTGTATACATAATAATATTAAGAAATGTTGCGACGCGTATACAAAAATTTACTTTGAACTTATGCACGTGCATCATGTTTGGCATTAAAAATAGATGGGAGTTTCGGAGTCTCGACCGGCCTCATGGAAATTGCAATCGGATTTGATCTTTTGGTGAATGAACGAAAGTTGAAATTGGGACAAGAAGTGTGGTTGGTAGTCGAACGGACGGACGAAAAGCCCACGCGCCATTAAAACAAAGCGAGAGACTGGAGCTGCTGTGAAAAGGAAATTCGTGGGGGAATTGCATAATTCCAAGGGAATTGTCATATGGGTGTATCCACGAATAAAAATAAATAAATTTCAATGACAGAAAGAAAACAGTGAAGCAAGAGAGAAGTAAATAAATAAATAGGTTTAGCTTCCACGGATGGTGGAGGTACGTAAGTATTTATGCTATTTGTTTATTTTGGATTTTGGTTAGGTGTAGAAGAAAGTGTGGATTTAAAAAGAAAAAAATGCCCCCCTTCGTTACGCCCACGTTAAAAATGCAAACGCCCGTGGATCAAGCACAACATAAAAATGATCGTAAATATTTCAACCTGGTCATATTTATACGGCTGAATGGAGGAGACAACGAGGAACGTTATAAAGGATGGTCAGATAGTTAAAGTTTACAAATCCAAATAAAGATACTCGAAATACCATACAAATCACACATGTCAAAATGTATTTATTATTAATTAAAATGTTCACTTTTGAAGAATGATCACTAATTGTAATTCAATTATGCACATCGTTCATTTATTACCTAATATCATTAATAAATCATGTTTGTAAACACGATAGTTTTACGTATTTAGAGAAGTCAGTAAGGTTATTACGTTATTTTGCATTAGGTCATGTGATTTGCAACAAGTGCTTCGTGAGAAGATGTTAGGTGTGCCGCAAATATTTTTGTAGATCATTAATAATAGTATTTTCTGGATGTCCGAATGACAATAAATGTACACAAAGAAATGAAATCGATCCGTTTGACAAAGACTATAACACTTTAAGAGCTATCTTTGCAAATATGTGGTCGAATATATCCGCCGCTCGTCAACATTATCCATTTTCGGTAGATTTTTTTTTCATAAGTGTGCCACGGTGTTTGAAGTACATTTGACGTATTCTATGTAATAAAAAATATTGAAAACCCTGAGTTAATGATACAAATTAAGCAAAAAACAGAGATTGGTGTGGCTCTCCAAATATTCGTTTATCTTTGATATGACAGTTCCGACTTATGACCTAAATTTTTCACTCAAATATAGCAAAAGTATAATAGTACTTAAGAAACCTAAAAACGCCAAAAGGGTTTGCTTCATTTATTTCATCATAGTGATGATTCAATTTTGCAGAATAAAAGTATCACCGGTATTATTTTATTCATATTAAAAGTAAAGTTATTGGCAATTGGTTATTATAGAAAAAAGTTAAGAATTAAACTTGTTATACAGTTTTTATCAGATTTCGGAATTCACTGATTGATTAGGGCTTAAGCCTTGGATTTAATTAGACTATAGTAATACATTTTGATATTGGCACACATATATTATTACAATTAAAATATATGTTGAACCACATTTAACTCTTTTTTTAAATAATTTTCCAGTCATGTACATTTTATTATAATTGTATACCATTGTTCCGGTTGTTTACCATTACCAGTCTAACAAGAAGATATGAGACACGGTGCTAAATTGTTGGACTTCAACGGAAGCTACCGCATCTAAACAGCAGTAATTGTAATGAATGGTTGGCACTATGCAATATCTTTCGAAGGGCGTCGTAAACTACGCTTAGGCAAGTAATTTGAAATAAAAGGAAGTCGGTTTTGTCGTAAAAGTGCAATGATGATAAACTCAAAAATATAGTTCTGCGCATTACATTATTTCAATATAGATAACATGGAGAATATGTTTGTCTAGAAACATGATAGTCTGTTTGTATTTGTATTTCTTCTCAGAAGATTTTAGAAATTGTTTAACAGGTCTTTAGCTATCATGTTTTGCATGTTAGATAATTAAAATGTTTATTATTTTTTATTTATTTACTTAAGATAAGATTTCCGCTTATATAAACATATTTATAATATTTAGTAGGTGCAGCTTAGTTGTTCCCTCTCGAGATTAAAGTTTCCGCTGCAAAATAACTTTTGGTATCGGCTTTTCCTTTCTCTAAAACGGGATCATGTTTCTGTTTTTTTTTTGTCTATCGCAATTTTGTTGATTGTTTTAAATATATAGTTTTTAATTATAATTATACTGATATAGACAGCATCTTTTTACTTGTAATGCGAAACAGTAATTAAGGTAAATCGTTTCATTTTTTCATATAAATTAATGTAAAATATGATAATGCGTTATACTCAAAAAAATGCTTATTGACAGATAATACTATATACGGTGATTTGTCCATTGTGTCTATTTTTATTGTTCTGTTATTGCTTGTTCTGAGTATTCATTGAAACATCTGTTTTCGATGATTTCGACTCTCCTCGTCACTCGTAATACGAGCCATTTATTGTAATTTATTTTCTTCGTTATACGAATTACTCGTAATAAGAGGTGCTCGTTAACGAGAAGTTCTACTGTACTCCTTTTTTTATATATTTAACAATAAAATAGGATATTGAATGTAAAATAGGATAAGAAATAGATGTAATGAAAGCGGCATTGGATCTTCCCAACAATATCTTATTGTACGGTAAATTATTGATTAACCGTCTGTTCAGTTCAGCGATGAGAGTTCTTCACCAACCCTACTATGAAAATCTTGAAAATAGAGGCCGACTGTTTCAACAGCTTCGTCAACACTCATCGGAATACTTGATATAAAAGAAATGGAACATATGCACACTAGACCATGTTAGGTTGTTTCAAGATATGTTGGCAACTATTTAATTGGTGATTACCGTTCTTTAAATAACACGATGAATATGTAGAATATTTTTTTGTTATGTATGTTTAATAATGAATATTCTAATATTAGCGATAACTATTACGTAAAAACAATAATAAACTTAGTTTATTTACTATTGTAGTGAATTTAGTTACATTTTTGTACACTGATTTCAATATTAATAATTAACATGATTATTTTTTAAAGTTACGTTCTATCTTGTTTCATTAATAATATATTTAATATAAATATTTTTATCTTATTCCAATTAATTAAAGCATTATACTTATGATAGACACAAACAACCCAATCGCCAGTAGAACAAGGCAAATGCAGAATACAGATTTCATGGCTCAATCATCAACAACACCAACTCAAAATAGATTTGAGCATCTAATGGACCTAACAATAGATGAGCCAGATAATAGCCTAAAGACGGCAAGTATAACGACCACCTTCCATAATTGATAATATAGAAAATTGCAATGTCTTAATAACGGCATTGAATAGCACAAAGCGGATATACCTACAAACAAAGGGGTAATGGTGCGAAAATCCAACCCTTAAATCCAACCCAGAGTCTTACCGAGCCATTTCAAAACATCTGGAGAACATAAGGGCAAGCTTTTACAGCTACCGATTCAAAAAGGACAAAACGTATAGAGCCGTAATAAAAGATCTGGCACATGACGTAGATATAGACGGGGTCAAAAATGTTATAGAAAAGGAAGGACATGTTGTTGTTAATATCTACAACATTAAGAGCAAAGTAAATAATCGACCATTAAATATTGTCTTTATTGATCTGAAGGCGAAAGAATATTTAATCTAACAAAAATTCAATCACGAATAGTTAGAGTTAAACCCCCAAAAAAGTCAAGGGAAATCCCACAATGTAAACATTGTCAACAATACAACCATACGCAGACACATTACCGCTGTCTACCCAGTTGCGTCAAGTGTGGGGAAAATCATTTAAACAATGCAAAAAGGCACCGTTGCCCCTTTGTACGTATATCAATTTTGAGCGATTAATTCAATGCCTTTATGAAGATATTGCTATTTTCCTTATCAATAATAAACAGTGGTAGTTTTACTTGCCGTCTTTTGACTATTGTTTCTTGCTTTCAGTTGTAAGATAAGTTATGAGGCTCAAATCTGTTACGAGCTGATGTTTTCGATGTTTTGGTCATGAAATCTGCCTCTGCCTTGTTCTACTGACGATGGGTTTGTTTGGTTGCTTTGTGTCTATCATATTTATAATGTTTTATTGGATATTCTAATTTTATAACGGTTAACACTAATTTACACTGTTTCAATTTTAATTTTTTAGCTATTTGTATATATATATATTCCTTTTGAAAAAAATTGAACACATTTTTTTTAAATTTGTAGCTTTTTATGGTTTATTACTTCTCTACTCGGAGGTACACGTCTTCAAAATAAGTACTTATTTAATAAATAGGTAATAAATAGGTATTATCCAAAATTGGTGTTTTTTTGTATGTCTTTACGCAGCGATATTATCAATCTATCCATTCGGACATTTAGCAAATCACGTTGCAGACACTTATTTGGAATCGTTGTCCATTGACTACTATTTCCTTGAAGACTGTTAGTTTTGTATGTTGTATTTTTTGAATCGAACCCACGATCCCAGGTTTACCGGTCACCGGTCTACCGGCGACTCAACTCATACAACTATGAGTTGTCTAAAACTTTGTTAACATTTATGTATTTATTTATTACAAAGTAAATAAAAAATATGTATGTTTTCGCTTAAAATAAACAAAATTTTGAAAAACATGTAAAGGTTCGAGTAAAGAAACCAGTCTCCTAAGTCGTACCACCCGAAGCTTAAGTCGTACATGAAAATGGAATTAATCTATATCAACAATTATAGCGTTGTTTTTAGTATTAACTATGTATGTTGTATTATATGCAATAAGTACACTCAACATACACATAGACCAGGCCATTTATGTTGTCTCTAGAGTACGCAAAGATAAGCAATTGTTTTTCTTGAATTTATAGTACCACTTTTTGCATGCAATTTGTTTTTCTTCATTGAAACGATGTGATAATTTGTCAGTCAGTCAGGCCATTCCAAATTTGACATTCTTGTTTAACCCTTTAAAATGATGCAGTAACCTTGGTTTAAGGATTTTATCTTGTCTGTGGGCCCTTACCCTATATATAATTTAATAAACTTGTAGAAAATTCCATGGCATTATACTCCTTTTGAAATAATTAATATCAATCAACGTATTATCAACATTACCAAAAATGTTAAATCTTCCATTGAAAAGTCTACAAAGCTTTACTGAATGTTCATACTTTACAATCTACGAAAAAACAGTCTTGATAAAGTTAAATACTAAATTTTGTAACATCGAACCGTTTCTCAACCAATGGAACTAAAATTGGATTTGAAACGGTTCGCAAAATGACAGCTGTCAAAGCGAGAAATTAGTGAAACAGACTTAACATCCAGAAAAACTACAAACAAATTGTTGAAACAAAAAATATTGAGAAACGCCGATAAAGATTTCTAGATATCGATCAAACAATAATATTAGTTAATTACATAGTGACTTCTTATCGATAAATGGTAAATAAAAAAAATCTCATTCCAATATATCCATCCATATTTTGCATAATTATGGGAATCATGTGAAACTTTAACATCTGTTGTTTGTTAATGGTTTAAATAAATCACTTTCCAAATTGAATTATAATTATTGATTGAAAAAAAAAGAAAGAAATGAAACTGTATGGGCGGACGTTGATGGCATCGTTGGGAACGTCCTCTTTTCATGAATATACATATATTTATTTTTCTTGTTGAAACTTTCGTCTTGTGCAATTACTTGCATTTCCCTCGGCCTTGGTGCGTTTCTTCCTGGAAACCACGGTAGCTGTAAATTTAGAATCAAGTTTCTGTTCCGAGTCTAGACTAAATATGCAAAAGCACGAATTACACAGCCCACTCAAATTACATCCGTTCGTAGTGACGATGCAAGATTGACCACCAATCATGCTCAAATACAATATTTAACTTCTCATTATTAACTTTGTACTCTTCTCTTTGTTTCAGGTATGTACAACAGCAAATTATCAGGAAATGCGAATGCGATAAGGATTCCAAGTAAGATACAATTAAATAGTATTTTTCTTACAAAGTTCATTGATAATTGCGAAAATATTTCGGGCAAAATGCAAATGATTTCACAGAAAAACTTGTGCGGTTCGTTGGAGGAGAGCAAATAGTGAAATTGCTTTATTTCCATTCCGCAAGTAATGAATATGACCGGTTGCTTATACGAATCTTTCGTTTGTACGCTCGGCAAATACAAACGTATAATACTCCCTTAACTGCGCTTCATTAATTAGCTCATTGCAATTAATACTGGTGCAAATAGTATAAGACGCTTTGTATGCCAGCCGCTAAGTATCTCTAAGTGACTTAAGTCTTTAATTATTTAAACGAGGCCCGAAGGCCACCTTTGCTATTATGCACCAAGGAAATGCGAGACGTGCAGTTTTCAGTTACGCAACAGAATTTTAATTTAAAAAAAAGGTACTAGACAAAAGTGATATTAACATAAATATGTATTATATGTTTTTGGTGTACATGACGTAATTTTAACCTTCTATATTCATTTGTTTGTTTACCACTTTTTATTTATTGATATATTAATAATTAAACGAGAAATATTTATTACAAAAGAAATACAGAATATCAAGAATATCGTATTATTCTATATTTATAAAAAAATATCTAATAACTAGAACAAATTTCAAATTATATTGTTATTTTTTTTATTGTTGTTAACTAAAAACAAAATTATACTCCTAATAACAGCTATTAAAATATATTTACATATTCTAGTAATAGTATTGAAATTCTTTTTATAATACTATTTTTCAAATTAATATCTCGTTTGAACAGTTTAACCAATGATTTATCTGTTTATGCATTTCATTACGATTAACTAAGTATTATTAATAGATAATTAATATATTTCTTTATAGGACACTTTTTTTTTAAATGTATAAAACACATAATTTATTTTTTGAATGAATTACATTATTTATAAGGTAAGTGATAATAATACACTTTTATTGGAATTCTCTATATAATTATTTTATAATAAATTAGTTTGTATATGCTTTCAACAGATTATTGACATTCTCAATATGCGGATATTTTGCATATTAAGGCAACTTGCATACTAATTTAAATGAAATCATTAATAACGAAATTGATTAAAGTGCGAATTTGCAAATATTATTATTTATAGTGTTTTGAGACGTATGTATTAAAATTTTAATGTAAGTCAATATACTGAATTTACTTGAAAGGATCCATCAAATTTTTTTGCGTGACAAACTCTATCGAACTTCTTTCTAAACAAAACATTTTCAACCAATCTGTCGTGAAAAATTTAAAAGATTATTCAATTATTTTCCATTGAAGTCCTAACTTTAATCAATTCTATAGGAGAAGTTTAACTATAGGTTGAAGTGTGCACCGGGACAAGAAAGATTGATAATAACTAGTCAAATGTAAATTAAAGAATGTAAATGTAATACAAAGAATGAAAATAATACTAGAAATCCAACTTATTACAAATAGATTCATATAGTATTTACCATATCATTAATTTGATTTTTATAATGAATTTATGTAATTTATAATAACAAATATTGCAACCAGAATGCAAAATATTCCATTGCAGCTAAGGCCTTTGGACAGATCTATGCTTTTATTCTTATTTAATTTTTAATATAATTTTGTAATATTTTTTTATTACTAAACGTTTTTAATTCGTTTTGAGGCTGAAAAATATATTATAGAATTTGAATATCGGCTTGAAAAGTACTGTAATTAAGTGTAAAATATTGAACTTTTCAATTAGAATTAACAAAAATATAATAGTTAAGAAACATCACAATTACTGTATAGAACACTCTACTATATTAGACTGTTAAATGAATTAGACTCTTACATTTAATGACTCATGGTAGAAAAATAGTGTTTTCTACGCATTGGGATAAAATTACTCTGCTTTAAGCTCCCCTTGGAGGAAGAGGAACATATGATTTCTGTGGAGCGCGCCTCCCTAAACCTTCGGTATTAAACATACACCCTCCTGCGTTCCATATACCGGTGATATATGTATTGCTTTCAAAAAGGGAAGGAAATGCCCTCGTGCATGCAATATCCTCGCTCGATAAATTTCTATTAACGGTTTTCCCTCGAACATCCCCAAAAAATGTAGGGTCTGTTCATGGGTTTATCTCGGCTATACTTGCCACAAGGGAAGCAATAATAAAAGAACAATCTTAATCATCCTCTATTCAGATTACATTCAATTTGATTATTATATACATTTTCAACACCTGCAATGAACTTTTTGTAACCATATGTTGGTCTAGTTTAACATGTGTTCTTTATTTTATTTAAAAATTATATGATGCAAATAATCTACATAATATATTGAAGGTTTCTGTAGACGTTAGATAGTAATGATTCATTATATGTTTTGAAGAGGTTACTAGAGCTCGAAATCTTTCTGCTCGAAAAGTATGTACTATATAAATTTATAAATTACGGACAAAAAGTTGTATTCTATAATTTATAATAAATTCTATATAATTTTCTTTAATTGCTCATTTAAGATCAAATGGCTATCAACTATGGTTGTATTATTAACATAAAGTATATTTCTGTAATGAAGAAATATGATTAATTTCATAAATGTTTAATTTTATAATTAAATGAACCAAAAATATTTTCATAATTTGCTATTTACTATAGAATAAAATATAATGTATATTTGTGCAATGCAAATAAAGTTTTATACATACTTTAAAACTAAGATTATAATCCAAAGTTGTTAGCTTCATGGAATCTACTTGTTATATAAAGTTTATTACAATCGTTTCACAAAAATGAAAATGAGACAATTCATATTTCAATAAACGATTAATTAATTTTAATATTGTAACAAATATGAATTAGTGTTATTTATGATTTATTATTTTAATAACCAAGTTACTTATATTTTTTATTAAAAAAATTAGTAATATTTATTGAAGAGTTAAAAATATTAGAATAATATTTATATAACAATAATAATAATGATAGAAATTTAAAAATCTACAGTTGTAGCAACAGTAAAACAAATTTTAAAAGTGAACTATTAGAACATTTTTAGTGTACGTTATAAATATTTTCTTAACATTTGTATGTTATTCTTTAAAACATGTGTATTTGTATTTAATAATAATTTATTTTAATTTAATTTTAGATTCAGTTTAAGTTAGATTTAACAATATTCATACCCTCTAAACATTTGTTAGCTATTTTCAGCTTATAAATAATAATATTAATTGGAATATAATGAAAATTTCTATAAGATTGATATTTAAAATGTTTATTTGGAATTGCGTATTGTTCTAAATTGTAATGCAGCGTTGAAATTAATTAACTTTTTAACAAGAAACAGTAATAAATCGGTTTCTGCGTGAGCGTAAAAATAGGCACAGTCTTGGTACTGCAGTAAAGTCTCGTCTCCGAGAAACACAATGCGTTGTAATTGTTGTATAAATGGCTACCGGAGTTGTTCCTAGATCTCTTCAGCCCCAACACGGATCAGGTGCAGTTTAGTGGTAATGGAGTGACTCGGAATGAAATACAAAGACAAATAAAAAAATCCTGAGAGGATAAGGATAGGAGTAGTGCAACAGCAACAATATGTTAATAAATTTCTTTGGGAGCTTTGATCTTGTGTTGTGTGTGTGTGTGTGTAACAGTATTCAGGGAGTGGCGGTTGCTGTGGCGACGACGACCACGAGGGCATACAACACATTGTTACAAATGTACACACATATGGAAGTCCCTTATGGGAGAGACACACATCCGGCCTTTACTCCACATCCATTCACCACTGTTTCAATTCATCTCTCCGTCTCTCACCGACATCGGCGAACGGTGATATCCCTATCTCGCATCGGCTCAACCCATCCATCCACACGCGCTGGATGAGGAGAGTTCGTGCGTGTATATACTCACACACCCATGCATACGCACGCATCCAGCAGCAGCAGCAGTGTGCACAGCCATCCAAAACCACATGCACAATTTTTTACTGATTTTCGGCTTGGCCAAAAATAGACCTCATCGGGGCTAATGGCCAATGCGTTTATATAAAAGAGATTAATTATAGATTGCCTATTCAAATACACGAGGAACGGAATTACCCTAAAACGAAAACATGGTCCTTTGACCTAATTGCTTGTTTGCCGAGTGCAAATTTTATCGTGCAATTAGTGAAAAGTCCAGATTAGGCCAGTCCAGATACTCTGACTGCACTCTTATGCATATCATCATTCAGTTTACGTGACGCGACATGGCGAGTGACGGCCTGAAGAAAGTGACCACGAGCAAACGGCTCTCGAATCGGAAATCCGATTCGCAGATCGTCGAAGAATTGATCGCCGATCGTTTCAGCGACTTCTTCAAGGAGTATAAAATTAAGAGAAGAAATCGAAAATCAAACAAGATGGAAGATATCGAGGAAGAATCGGAGGAAGAGATTTTCGTTTCCAATCTCGACATAGGCTCGATATCAACAACTAATAGTGTCTCGACAAACGAAGAAAAATGTTACGTTGTGGAGAAGAATATCATACTACCATGCGAAGACGAAAATGAACTGAAAATGTCTTGGACCGATGAAAAGTTATCACTGGATTCATTTGAATTGAGCAACATGGGCAGTTTCAACGAAGAATTCGATTTCAACCATCTCCTTGATGCAGTTCAACGATCTAATAACGAAGACGAGGTAATAATGATGAACAAATTTAAAGTGCATTTGTTAAAAGCAAAATTCCAGACTCCTGAAAAAGATTTATCCAACATTTTATCGAAATTCAGCAGCGACATCTACAGCTACCCCGCGTGCAATACTTTAACCAACAGATGCAAAGACGAAGTAATTTACGAATCCACCAGACATCTGACCACCGACGATCTATTAAACTCTCTTCTGTCAGAAAAGAATATACAAAATCAAATCGTTCAACAAACATCGAAAGCGCTTGTTTTCTGTAGAACCACCAAAGAGTTTAATGGCAGTTTCGAAGAAGTCGAAGTTGAGAGGTTTCTCCTTCTTGCCAGTAAGTAACACGCTTCCCGATCCCATTTTTTTAAAACGTAATAACACTTTTGTAGGCGTGAAGCGCGATGCCATTTTACAAGAAATAGCAAAAATAGAGAAACAAAATTTTGATGAATCTGTGTCGAAAAATCCGGGATCCATTTTTTTGAGGAAACTCCAACTGCCAGCTATCATAAACGTCGATCTGAATAAGCTGAGGAAGAAAAATAAAGAGATTTGGTTCGTGTGCGTTGTGAATATGGGCTCCAAAGTCTTTGGAACTCATCCTCAGATGTCCACTAACAATGAACTGGTATTCCCGATGGATTTCCAGTTTGTGGATTTGAGCCCGAATGTTGAGATCGTCGTCGCCGTTTACCAAATCAAAATTCGAAATAAGTCGAAACTATACAGTCACAATTCTAAGTTCCATATCAACAAGGTAAATTTATTTGATAACTGTAATAGAGCAACTAAGTATTATTGAAACACTTGTAGGTTAGTCTTGTAAATACCAAAAGGTTTAACTCAGATCCTTAATTTATGAGTTTATCAAAATAATTATATAGTCAGTGCTTAATTAACGAACATAATGCGTATATAAATTACAGTACGCTAAGCGAATTTGCACTTTCGCTTAGCGTACACTTTGTCGTATTATAAATATTTAAATGTTTTTGGCGGTTCCTAATACTATTTATTTATTACTTAACAATACACAAAATACCGACTTGTTTGTACGGAATATCGTTATTTGAATTAGTGGTTCGAACAAAAATGAACAAGAATAGAGATAATACAGATCAGTGACAAAACCGAACATATGGCCGTTTATGATAGTAGATCAAGTGTTTTGTTTCTTTAAAACAGTTCTGTATTCTCTTGGTACTGATAATCATATACGTTAAGTGAGTTCTTGCTGTCTATAAATGTTTTCGTCATCTCATGGATCTTAGAAAGTGCATTGTGATCTTTAATAACTTAATTAATTGATCTAATAAACTAGATGCTATACCTTAATCCAATTAAATGGCATAAAAATTAGTTATTAGACTTAAGATCGTTTCGATTCTAGAAACTTTCTCAAAAACATATTAATTCATTTTTGTTCTATTTATGAAGCACGTCCATTCGCATAATCAATAGGGTCGATGGCCAATTCGGAGAGAACATTCTAAAAATAACAAGTTACTACTTACTGCAATTAATATGTATTAATAGATGCAATGTGTAAGAAGAAAATAGGTGAAGGCGTGCCGAAGAAGTGAATATAAAAGTCAAATCAATATATTTAAATTTGGTGGTTTCATTATAATTTTATGACTGGGACGAGCCAATTTTGTTATTTATGGGTCGTAAAGTAGACAAAATTAATGCCACAAGCGTTTATTATGACAGGACAAAACGAATTAAATTATGATACTTACATTGTCTATAGTCTTTTAAACGTACAAGTGAAAAAAGAAAGGATAGAAAAGTACTTAATTAATAATAGCATTCATTTCCAGAGTTGTAAATCTTTCACACTGCCGAGGAAGAAAAAGGCGTTGAAATCGTTGAACGAGTGCTGCAAGTCCAGCTTCAGTTTGTTCGGAAAGTTCGTGTTGGATGTAAATAATCTGCACGATAGAACGTACAAATTGGATGGAATTTTGAATGGGAAAGCGGAATTGACGGTGGAGAGCAGCGTTCAAATTAACGAAAAGTTCGGAGACTTCGTGGATGTGGGCAAGCGCAACGGCGGATGCATCACCTGGAACAGATTGTGGTGCACATTGGAGGGCCAAAATATGGTATATTTTAATTACCCGGAGGAGGAGACGCCCGTCGAGGTTCTAGACCTTTTGCGGGCCAAGGGTGCGGTGACCCAGGTGAGCAGGAACCTGTGCTCGAGGCCGAGGACTCTCCTGATAGAATTCGTCGATGCCGATCACCAGTTCTTGGCATCCGAGAGCGTGCAGAAGATGCAGCGCCTCGAAAGGAAATTGAACTCGGCCATTGAAGCACTGCGACTATGGATCGCATAACCCGCTCGGAAAGTGCATTTCCAGCGAGGATGGATTCGCTTCTCAAGTTATATAAATCGATGTTTGATTTGATGTTGATGCTCGGCGAACTCTCGAAATAACTGTAATTGATTTATTGAAATATTATTGTAAGGAGTGCGGTGCGGTTTCTGGTCGGCATATTTATATTTTATATAAATAAACTTTTGCTTTTTTGCATCTGACGGGATGTGTTTTATTGATCGTCGGCCGTGCGTGGATGTGCAGCAGCTATCCGAGTTTCTTAACCTCGGGCCAACACTGGAGATGTTTACAAATCCAATTCTTGACCTATACACACACATTTCACGAACTCCGACTCATGTAATTTGCCACTTGACCATTAACCGACTCCATGAAATGCACACAACACGAAAACAAAACTTTATACAATTATAAAGTTTATACATTTATTTATTTTTCTATTCATATATAATAATCATTCAAACACTTTATTAAAGAAATAATATTCTCTAATTATTAATTTAAAATATTATATAAAAAAGTTATTGCATTCTTAATATAAATGGCAATAGATTCTTTCAAAATTAATTATTTTTGTGGGACTTCAAATTTTAGAGTTTATTTGCTCATCTTTTGATCTTGCACAATTGCATATTGTGTACATCGGAGGTACTGAACCTATGGGTTCAAATGAGTATTCTCTAAATACCCTGATATGTTTTTTTATATAAATCCAAGCATACAGCAGCAATAAAATTTAATTGTAAATATGAAAATATAATAATAAATATTTGAAAAGTAAAAACATAGGTTGCGAATTTATTCTAGAACGAGGAACCGGTTAAACACAATATGTTGAATTATTTAGTGAAAAGGTGGTGTACAATGTGATTTGTTTGCTAATGTCAGTTTCAATATTTGATTTATTTAAGTTATTTGAGCTCTTTTCACTCACACATAAATCTTTGTAAGAAATTAAGCAATGATAAAACAAATTAAGAACTACTAAAACATTGTAAACGTTTCAAACAGCACGTATTTGTGAATTATCCTTGTCTTAGAATGAAAACATTTTGAAACCTATTTAATATCATAAAAAATAGTTTTTAGAAGTAATAGTAGAAATAATAGTATTTAATTATCCTTTTTAATATTATGGAAAAATCAGTTATTTTATTATCTACTCATAAGAAGGAATGTTTCGTACAAACTTATCTAAAGCAAATGAATAACAACTTGCGACGTTACTCTTGAGCTTTGTATATCTTCTGGCATATATTTTGAACAAATATGTATTTTTTTAATTTATAAGTATATATTAATATAGTTTATTATTGTGAATTTATTATAATTTTATTTAGTAAAATGACGAAAAAGCAGCAATTACTTTATTTAATAATTTGATTAGGCCTTTGACTCGGAGACAGACTGATAAATTATCCCCAGAACTGAGTATAAAAGTTCCTTAGCTGTTTCATAATAAAATCTTATACTATACTTTACAGTTACCTAACAAGATGAAGTAATAATAATAAATAAAACGTATTGTGATTTACATACAAAGACCTATTGACCGCAGTCTTTCTGTCACAATATTAATTATTTTCTTTTCTCTTTAAAGCATTTCGAGAAATTTATGAAATGGCTGTTTTCATATTTATGTATTATCGGAAAAGCAGTAAATTCAATGTATATGACGCAATTTTAACATTGTAATCTTATCACGGTAATTAGGAAAATATCAAAGCAATACACAATTTAAATATGTATTGTACATAATTAAAATATAAGGTTAAAGCAAAATATATTTAAGACTTTTGACCATTTACATATATTCGGTAATTATACATAATTAAGAATGTAAACAAATTTATTGTGATTTTCCAAAAAAAAAACATCATAAGTCTTTATAACAAAGATAAATTAAAACTTTTGAATAAGTCGAATAGATTGGAGTCAATAGCCCATTTGATATTTACTTGTCGATTTATTATAGTGCGAATTATAAATTTCAAAACTAAAAAATAATTAGTTAGGGTTTCGTTTCAGTCTTGATTTTAGTCCGGTTTCAAACAATCCGATTTATTGGCTGATCCTTATTAACACACTATGAGAGGGTAGGCGAACAGACTAAACTGGTCTGTGTAGCGGACGATTTTCGCGACAATTTGCGCGTTTGAAAGGGCTCCATTTAGCAAGATCATCACTGTTCTTTTCGTCCGTTTTTTTGTGCGTCGTACAATAGTACAATAATATGATAAATATTGATCAGTCGACACCTTTCATAAATTTATTATAATTTATAACGCATATTGGCTTCCAATTTTTATCTTTTATCTTCCAATCAATATTTTAACTTTCTGTAATACTGGCTGAATGAATTGTAAATATCATTCGAACAGGTCTTCTTGATTGCCAGCATTGTAAAATAATGTCTTTTTGGCGACGAAATAAAGAGGGACATCTTTAGTAAATTCTGAATATAATCTAAGAAAAGAGTGAAAGATTCGAGTTTGCTTTGTATATATCTTTCAATTATGAAAATTTGCATGAAAACGAAACAAATTTATGGTTCCTTATCTTTATTATGTAATCAAACATCGAAAAAAGTAAAGGTGTTGAATCTAAACAAAAAGAATGAGCTATTTCTTGCAGTTTCATATGTAAACGTTCAAAAAGGTAAAAATACCCGACTTGCTGATAGACGGCAGTTTGCGAAGTGGGTATTTTTACGCGTTCCGCCTATAGTGTGTTAAGATATTGTTATACTTTACTGAAGTGATGTATTGCTATATGTTATACATGTTTAGTATAAATTGTGTGATTCTTCTTTTGTGTGCCAAGGATGCTGCAGCGCATAATAATTTTCATAAAATCGTCGGTAGATTAAATACTAATTGCGACGGTGTCGGTGCAAGAGGTTTTCCTTTTCTGAAAGGGAAAATGCTCATCACTAAAATTAACTCGAAAGGAGGCTGCGTTCAGTTGCGACACGGAGACTGAGACAGAGAGATTAAGTCTCGGTTAATTATATTACGAAACATGTCCAACTTAAGAAAACACAACTGAATGTGAACAAGTGACACGTCGGGAATTGGAAGGTTTACACATTTGTTAAATAATAACACGACTAATCGTTTTTCCACGAACACAGATCAAAACACTAGAACGAGTGAGCAATTCAATTGTAAAGTAAATAATGATTACTCTTACTTAATTTTCTAGGCTTCGCGAGATAAGAGAGCAATCTGTTGATTTAGAAATGTGAGAGAGGTATTATGATTCATATTTTGCATATGGATATTATATTAATGTTTAACATGTAGTAGGTATTATGTACAATTTAATAATTCTTATTATTAGTTACAAGCTATGACTCGTTGTTATTAAAAACGAAATTAACTGTAACATGTTTCAATTAAGGTCAAAACGAATTATGAAAGTAAGGCACCTGTTTTCAGGTATTTTATTATGTACTTGTATAATTTTAAATTAGCTTCACATATTTTACTTTTATTTAAACTTGATAAAATTAATGAAGAACATATTTTAGATAAATGTAAGAATTGATGATTACAAACAATAAAAAACGGTATTCTGCATCGATACAGGTGTACCAATTTTTATTTACTAGAAGCAGTATAGCTTACAATTGCAGAATGACATAGTAACTAATAGCAGTTGGTACAACAGATATATATTCAAGTCTTATGTATGGATACTAAATTTCAACACTTATTAAAATGTTATATTTTTGTATATAATTTTTCTGCAATGTTATTATTTATTATACAACAAGAAAATAGTATACAAAATTTGTATTTTTTGTGCTGTTTATTTTTATTCGCTTTTAAAATCCATGATTAATACAGTTTCGAACAGTGATAACCCGCACTATGCGAGGTATTAACGCCGTCGTGTGAATCGCAAGCATTCTTTAGTGATTCTTCCACTATTTTCATTTTTTTAGTGCAAGTAATTGAAGCAGAAAGTAAGTATTCATTATAAAAGCTAAGTTTTCAATTGTATTCTTAAAACGAAGTCTCGTTTAATATTTATATAATTATAAATTATTTTTACATCTATATATAATCCAATGCCAGCTTTAATCCATTTTACTTTATTATTGTTATGATAGTTTAAATTCGAGGAAATATTGTGTTTTATTTACAAATTTCCTTATTTTCAAATTTAATTTTCTCAGTAATTACTCGTAAATTGTAACATTTTCACGGAAAATCTGTACAAACAATGTAATTTAATTAACATCTTATTTATACTTGACTTTGTGCACAATTTTTGGAAAATGCTCTTTAAGTATTCTATAGATAGCACGAAGATAAATATGATGAGTAATTTTATATATGTATGCTAAGATGTTTTCGTTTTAGTGGATTTAATAATATTTAGTTAAATAATGTGTGTAGTTTTCAGTAAATTACAGAACATTTATTTAATCGTTTGCAAACTCATTAATTTCATTAATATTAAGCACCTGATTGTTGATGATTCATTATTCAATATTTAATGTTTGAATAAATATTTATCTTGTAATAAAATTAAAAAGCTAATAAAGTTTGTGATGAAGTAGAAGTATAGAGTTTGCAATTGAAATATTTCATAAAAATACATATAATATTTAATATAATTTAAATCTATGGCCGTTTGCAACATTCATTTTTTTGTAGTTGTTGTTGCAATAATAAATAAGCTCTTTATGGAATTTATGTTATTAGTTCTTAATTTTTTTAATTGCATTAAGTTTTTCAGCTGCAATAATCATAATTACTTTTATAATTTATTTTTATTTGTTTCATTACTGTTACTATTCTTGTAACTTTTCATAAATGTTACTAGAAATGTATATACAATAAATAATAAAACTATATATAAAGAAATTAATATATCAATTTTGTGGTTTAAGAACAAAGTATGTTTTATTCTTTAATCAATTTAAAGCAGGTATTTGTTAAATATTGAAATATTCATGTCTTTTATTTTAAATCAATTTACTATATTGCCTTTATTTTGGTATTTATATATTTATTATTTCATCTCATCTCAAAATAATATTATATAAATTAACTAAGTATTTATGAAGATACATGATTTGATAAATTGCTGATTCTTTTCATGAAATATCAAGTTGTTTCAGCTGAAAAATGTGTTTTCATTCAACTCCAAATATCATCTTTAATATTGAATGAATGTTTGAGATGTTGAAGACCTGTTACGAGTCCGCATTACATGCGGAGCAAAGTATCTATTAATCTCAGAAACTGCTTTAAGATTTATATAACACTTGTTCTATAGATTCCCAATTCGTCGACGCTTAAACAGTTGTATTTAGTCCTCGGGTTTTCAATCAATCTCTGTCTGCTATATATATATTAGTTTTATGGGATACTAAATATGGTGATAATCGAGACACTTTCAAATAATAAAAAAAAAGAGTTTCAAACGTTGTGGTAAAGAAGTAATGATAAAGACACATTCAAGGTGTAGAACGCGTTCGGTCGTGCCGCCGCCGCGGCGCCAAAGCCGAAAGAGATCTCTGAGCGTTTAGAAACCGATCTCGGGTGAAATTGAAACGCAGCGCGGAAAATTTCTTCATTTTCTTCTCGTTTTTCTTCTCCCGACCATTATTATTATTATTCTATCGCGTTCGGCGCATAAATTCCGTTTAATGAAGCCAGCAACTTGCCGCTCTTATTGAATTACGACACTAGACACATTAATTAAGTCTACTTGCTAATTGCTGAAAGTCTTTCGCGTCTTGAGAGAGAACAGAGACGGCGGCTGCAGCAACAGCGGCAGCAGCAGCGGCGGCACGATACACCTAACACGCAAGAGATCAGACCGTCAGGGGGGAAAAAGGAAAAGAAGGAGAAAAAGAAAAGGAATTTATCATCTCTCCGCGCCGCGCGTTTCACCGAAAAATGCGCCGATGCAATTACGTAAGACACCTGTGCCGTGAGGGTGCGCAGCTTCCGGGATTCACCTCTTGTTCGTAAAAGTCGTACCAACCGGTTTATGGATATCATAAATATTAAATCGCTCTTAGGTGTTAATTATTTCAACATTCTTTTTATACGTAAATTCATCCAAACCATACGACGATATTGAAATATTGAAGACTATATAAAACTTAGTGTTAAATACGAACAATTATAATGTATTTTATACCTGAACATTCATACCAGAGGCTGTTGACCGCGGTCATTCCGCCCTTTGTTCAATACTGTTTTCATGCATCACAAACACTATTATTCTCAATGTATTATATAGGGAATAATAACGTTAAAACAAAATATAATTATTATGGTCAATGGCCTTTCGCATCAGCTATTGCAAATTATTTATTAAAAACTGTTTAATTATTATTATTAATCATTTTTTATTGCAACAGTGAACTTTGCCATTGCTTCAAAGGGTTATTGACCACAGGTCTTTTTTCCCGGTGTTTCATTATTATTGTATAAATATCATTTATGTTGGTTTAGTTGTGAGTGTTGCAATAAATGTTAATATTCTCAATACAAGGACTATTGAGAACAGTTTTTCCGCATTAAAACAAATAATAAAGGCAATCAACAGTTTTACAATTTCATAATTACCTATATAAATTACCTGTACTTTGCAAATACATTAAATTTAAATGCAACATGTTTTTCACCAAAATGAAGCATTGTTTTGTTGATAATCTTTTGGACGGGTGACCAATATTCCTAAAAGTATTTACTACAACAAAATATTTATAGAAAATTATTGAAAAATATACATATTTTTTTAAATGAACTAAAGACTAGAGTTTCAAAATAGTGTCTTTTGTATTACATTTAAATATTTTTGTGTAATCTCGAATTAATTGATAAATTTCATCTGCTGTAAATATAATAAATTCAAATGAATGAAAGTTATTTTGTAAATATTTTAGTTAATCATTTAAAATGACTTAATTACTTCAATAAATATGTGATTTTTTATTATTTTCTATGTATACTTCTTTTTTACATCAATTTGGTAGTCTTCGATTTAGGCATGGTCTTTACTTGGTCTTCAATAAACCCAACTAACATATTCTGGGTTAATTATGAATTCTATATAATGGTAAACCCAGTTAATGGTCTACACTTGGTCGGTCCCTGGTTTTGAATCTTGTCATCTACTTGTCTTTAATGTTTCAAACAACACGACCAACTACAATGTAGATTAACTTATTATCTGGTAATTAATGATAATATGACTTCTTAAAATGCTAATATCACAGAAAAAAAATGTTTTCCCTGTCACAACAATTCTATCAATAAATCTGGTATGTAACAGTAGTAAATGCAAGAAGAAAATAAATAATCTATTGACTTATTTTGTATTCCGTGCAGCACACTCAGCATTGGTACATGCACCATAGATTGTTATTTAAGCGCCACAGACTTGTTAGAATTTATAAAATCTTTATATTCTAACATGGTATTGTTATTTCATTACTTTCACACTCTCAATAGTGGACAAAGACAACAGGAGAATTGTATAATTTCACTTAAGTTTCAGAAATTTTTACCCTATTTATTTTTGAGTTAGTATCATTAATAACAATATTACAGGTAGAACGCGTTCACTTTTAATCCAATTGATGGCAGTAAAGCAATTTCGGATTTGTAGTGTAGAAAATAATGTCTACATGCCTTCAGCTACTGATAACTTTGTGATTTCGTGCTCTTAAAACTTCTGGTCCTCACCAAAAGTATTTCGGACATTATTTAGTAAAAAAAACATTTTGTTAAACCAATTCTGTGCATTTGTTAAAATATCAACACCCTAAATATACTATAACATAAACAATGAAACGATGAAAAAATGTTTCATGCTAATATTCACTTTCAACTTTTCTTTAATGATACCAGTCCCTGCATCGACCTGAATCTCACCAAGCCAAAAGAGCAGACGGTCTTCAGCCACATCACGATCATCATCATCATGATAGTTATTAATACGATTATTAAAATCTGCTTTTTATTCGTCTGAAATTCGAGTTTTCGTTAAGAAATCGATTACGGGGATAATTACAGACCGAAGATTTATTGCCGGCCAAGCGAAAATTTATGGCGACTCGGAATATTAATGGACTCTTTGCACCTGCGAAGTCCAACTTTGTTGTTTCAATCAATCCAAATCGTATAAAAATCATATTCTTCTATTGAAATTCGAAGAAAACGAGACGATAAAACCTATCCGGTTTAGTTCTACTAGGCCTCTTTTACCTAAGCACTTTTTAACCTACTTACAGAAACGGATCTCCGCAAGATCCATTGAAAGTGTTTTCAAACACCTCTTATTATCTATAAATAAAATCGTCTTGAATATAGAAATTCATCAATTCAAAATAACAAGGAAACAAGGAAAATAACATTTACCTTTTGAGAATAATTATTATTTACATTTGCTATATAGATAATACGTCAATTAGTATCAATAATTTATTTTGTATATATTATCAATATTTTTTGTTTAAGTTTATAAATAATATTGATATATATATATATCTGAAAAGAAAATTATTTCAAAAAAATACATTACTCGCATTTTTTTATATGACCTATAATTCTTCGAATAAGAAAACTGATCTTTTCAGTCATTTTTCAATATGTTCATCTTTATTGGCCACAAATTAATCTATTGACCTAAGCCTTTCTGCCCACAATTCTCTTAATATTCCTAATTTACGCTAATTCCCGACATTTCACTTTTTTTCATCAATGAGATTCGGTGTTGAATATCTTTAGTTTTAATCGCTAGATGGCGATATAATCGAATTAATTTAATTATTTAAATTTATTATAAATCTTGAGAGAAAAAATGATTTGACGAGTTTACACTTTACCGTGCTCTATTATTTAAACAATATAGTCTTCCGAGAATGCACTGGGAAAAGGCTACGCTCTAAGCAACTACTAATCTAATTTAAACATAACTTAAATAGAAACGTTATTCTTAGCACTTCCTTGATTACTCAATCAAATTAAGTGTGTTTTGCATTGAACTAAGCGGAGCAGTCGATATATTTCTGCATGTATTCTTTCAACAAATATCGAAGTAAATAACGTCAATGAAATATAAAAACTTTGAGTCATTTCCTCTTATCTGTCGTTCACTTATTCCTAGTATCACACGACACATTGCTTGATATTATTGTATATACTCATGTAGTAGTAATCAAAATGTATTCTATTTTCCCAATACAAAGTGCTATTGACCGCAGTTTTTCTATATAATACTTAAATTTAAGAGTTTAAATGAAATATTAACAGTAGTTAAAATTAATTTTGGTTGTTCTAAAATAACTTTCCTTTCGAATAATCTTCAACTAAAATAGACGAGGTTTATTCAAAAACGATTATTTATCATCTGTATACAAATTTAGTCCACTTAAATTACTGTTTACATATTTTAATAAGTTATATTTCTGATTGAATGCAAAGTATGTATTAATAAACTTTATCCGAATAATATTTAACCAAAATAGAAGAACAGGTATATTAAAAAACAAGTATTTATAATCAATTTCAAATTCACTCTACTTAAATAATACATACACAAAGTATGTATTATTCAAAATTGTCCTTTCATATTCTTTAAACGCTACTCTTATTAAAATAGTTAAACAAATATTACTGTTGAATGGGTGATCAATATTGTGGACAAATATAAAAGTTTATTTAATTTCTTTTTTTAAGTTACGTCCCTATTTCTGGCACCTTTTCGGCCTCTCACTACCTTATTGCAGACTGGTAAATGCCGAAAAAATCGATCAGTGGTGGGGTTCGAACCAGCACCTTTCGCACCAGATTTTCGTGATGTAGGGACTCTTAACAACACAGCCAAGATTTTTTCCCGTACAACAAAATAGTATAATTTTGTTGTACGATTTTTTTAAGACCTTATTTCTTTTATATAGACAGTCATAATAAATGTACTGTATGTATTTGAATTTGAATTAAAATTGAAATATATTTTTCGAACATTCCTTCCATTCCATTGTTTGTATACAAATCGTAACATCTTTAACGGTTTAGTAGCGGTAATTAAAAAAATGTACCGGGTGGTCCAAATTTATAATTAACGCAACGTAAACTTTCGGTAGAGCATTTTTGTTTACTTTTATTATTTGTTCATTTGGTTGCATAACCTAATTGATTTGGCTACTCTCTTCGGCTAATTACAGCGCGACGCTTATGTAATTAGACATTTAACGTTCGAACTGGGTCGAGCAATGAGAACAAACAAAAAAATACAGCACCAAATGAAACGAGATGTTTTAAACTCGACAATTACGAACTCTCCTTCTCTATTTTATAAATATAAACATTATTATTGCTTGCTTCCTTTTCTTATAATTATATAAACAGAAACTATAATTATTACCTTGTAGATATAAAACTCTATATCTTTCTAAAATGATTTACATACAAATTTAATTACATTATTTTATCCGCATGTTTTGCTTTCGATTAAAATCAGTGTAATGTAATGTGCTATATGTATGAGCAATGTGTATTGAATTAATTGAGTAATTAAATTGTAATATCGTATTGCAATGAGTTGGTTAATAACAACTAGACAAATTATCTACCTAGTTTCTTCGATTCAACAAGAACTTCGTGTTCTTTAAAGCGGTCCAAGGCTGTTGCGTAAATGCATCTGTCATTTGCAACTGTTGAGTAACTTTTAAATTGAAAATATTATTTATCGATATTCGATTATTGTGCAACTCTTTGCTATTTAAAATCTTCTCAAATGGCATGGATCTTTATAACGAAAACGACATTCACAAATTCTTCCTACACATTTCACTATTATCCACTGTAAAATGCTAAATATTCGATTATGAGATATTGTATACTTTCAATAAATTTTATAAGATGAATTCATCAATCAGAATGCATTTTTTTTGTATGATTTATTGTAAAAATTTATATGTTACTATTGTGTTATTAGTTAACATGATTATTATTATTTACAAGATGAAAATGAAAACATTTCTTATTATTTCTAACGATCCACGATAATCTGACGTCTGAATATATTTCTTCTATAAAAATTATTACGTTTATGCAAACAATTAAAGATATTCCAAACCAATAATTATAATAAACTTAAAACAAATTAAAGTTAATTGCTATTGACCATAACTATATTAATATATTTATATTTTAAATATTAATTTCGCTAGTATATTCATACATTGACTGGCTTTTTTATTATTAAATAAATGTTATAAACTATCTTTGGTTAATTGCTATTTTTTTGTTCTGAGAAGAGGAAAAGCTTGCTTGCATAGGGACCACGGTGGAATCGTGATACTGTGGGATTTTTACCCACTAAAAACCTCTCCTCTTCTTCATCAGAAACCAGGTCTTGTTAAATGTGAATTCTCTCTTTTAATTGCTATATTAAACAAGTTCAATTAAATTATTTCATTAATATAAATTAAGTTCGTTGCATTTGTTTACGATTTAAAACTAAATATTATTTCAAAAGAATTGGAAAATACGAATTAATATTATTGCAAATCTATACGGAATCAACCATAATATTAAACTAAATTACATTTAACTGAACGAAATATGATCAGGTGGCGACGCACGAGAGTCTAATATTCTTGTAGGTCGTAAACTTAAAAATCTTAGTTAACTCTTAAGGCTTTAACCATCAGTTTTGAAAAATATTCGATTTAGGCCAGAAAAACCTATGCCCTTTGCAGCAAGGGCAATAATTGTGTTTACTTTTTTCTTTTCTGTGTATTTACATTATTTTAGTTTGCTTATTTGTAGTTGTTGCAATAAATTTAATAATAATAATATTTTATTTTTTTAAAGTGTCTGGTTTCCCAAAATTTTCTTGAAATTCTGATTTTTTTCACGAACAGCTTTTCAATCACTCTTAATAACCTACTAAATAAACAATCAAATTTTAAAAAAGTTATAAAAACATACAATATTTAGTTAGTAATTATTCCAATCTAAGTTTTCATATTTTGGGAAATCTTGTTTAAGTATATGGTATTTATGATAAAACTTATCTAAAATTATTTTATCCCATTATTTCATTAACTTTTAGTAAGATTTTATTAGAATAATAAAAATGTTCAAGGGCGATTTCACCGGATAATATTATCATGTCCGAATTTCATATTTTGTCCCTTTCATTTCTTGATTGAATGCTGGAAATTAGATATTCGGAAACAAGTGAAAAATGCACTTGCTTCGGCATTGAAGTCAATGTAAATCTAATATGTTACATAATTAAAAATTAGTTACTTTTTTTGAACAAATGCAGATTGAATTACAAAATACACATGTAATACATTTCTGCAATTTAAATAATCAAGTACTCTCAAAAAAAATGTGCTGATGTTTTATGATGAAAAAAAAAATGTATTTATTTATGAACAAAAATAGTATGTCGAGTAGTAGTAGTCTAGTTATTAAATCAAATACCAGTTAGTCTAGTGGTTTCCTCCTGTGCATTTGCATGTATCGCATCAATTAAAGATCTTGAATTGCTTATGCTTATTTTGTTTTTTTGTATGCGTTGAAGGTCGTGTGGCGCCAGTTCACCACTTATTCACTAGAGCAAATAGACTTCACACATTCTCCATATACATAGTGGAAGGTCATTAGCCCATCAGTAGATTGAAAAATCTAAGTGTTATTGTTTTGAGTAACAACAATATACAAATGCATCTATAATATAATTTAGTTGAATATATGTGAAAAATAAATATTATTAATAAATTATCAATATTGAAGTGAAAAATCGAATTAAACAATAATACTAATTATATTTTCCGGACAGTATGTAACTTGTTACTTGAGACGTACAATTCCATGAAAGAAAAGTACTTATAAATATAGTAATACAAAGATCTTCAATAAATAAAAATCATGACCAGTGTTTCTTGACATCTAGCTGCTTAAATGACAGATGCCAATCGAGGAAGTTATTAATATTGTTAACGATATTTTCCAATTTTATTTTACAAAACTGGTTGAAAAAAACACGATGATCCAATAGAAGAACTTACAGCAAATAAAAATATAAATATAGTATTACAAAAGAATAACATTTCTTTGCATAATTTCATTATAGTTGCTTTTGTGAACTCCAAATTGTGAAATGGGTCGTACCAAATCATAGATACGCTCATTGTATGTTTTTTTTTAATTTACGATTATCATTTTTTTCTGAATCTATTTTAAAAAAAAAAATTCTGTCTTAATCAATTCACAACTATTTTAGCTTAGGACTTCTAAAGATATCGATTCACTCCTGTTTATGTACAATTAAATGAATGAGCAATATTTGTATGGAATTAAAGAAATCGAAAAATGATTCAACATCTCATTAAGGCTTCTCGAGTTTCTAGTCGTCTTGCAGTCGTTAGGCGATGGGAAAGGAAAATAGGCAGAAGCGGTTGAAATAAGAAGGAAGGAAAAACGAACGAGAGAGGAAACCGAGAATCTGGCACCTCTTAAGACTCGAGACTCTCGATTTCATTGAAGCCACGACGATGTTTTAAATTTAGTTTTTTTCAGAAGGCAGACAGAGACAGGAGCCCCCATTGATTCCTCCTGGCCACTGGGAAGTGAATGGACCGCAGCGCGGCTCTCGTCGCTGTAAATTCGAAGCAATTGATGCTGTTTATGACTGGATCTAACGGTGTCATACGCTCACACAATTGCACAGTGCCCGAAGAACGAGAAATATAGATATAAATAAATCACATTACGGAGCGAGAGGGAAATATGTGGATGAAATGCAGAACTGGCCAGTGAAAGAGCGAGAGGTCACGAGATGGTCGCGTAACTGCAACCTGGCGGTCTTACGTAATCGCGACGCGACCGATCTCTTCGTCCTCTTCGCAATTTGAATGAGTCCCGTTGTGTTCGGACTAAGAGAACTTCTCTCTTTCCCTCTCACTCTGTGATGCATCTATATCTTTCTTTCTCTCTCGATCAACCTCTGCCACAAACATGCACATACACACACACACACACACACACACGCGCGATGTATCTTAAGAGCAACGGACTACATTTATCGCCACTTCCGAGGCGCCAGACTGCGCCTTCTGCTTAGGAAACTCATGTAAAAAAGAAATTAAACTTGGTGGAACTGCGAGCCACGAACATAAATTAAATCCCATTAATGATGAAGAATTAATGGACTATCTCGATTCCAAATCGACACCCTTCGTTTCCTCGAGGAAACTTTCCAGTTAACGACGGTCTTGATCTTCCGCTAAATATATAAACCAAGTACCTTTCATCTGACTCTAAAGCCGCTATTTATATCTCAACTATCTATTGACTACGACTTATATTTGTCGCTGCATATTTATTACGATAATAAATACGATGATATTTAAATATTCATAAATAATTTATAGCAAAAGCACTAATTCAATATATCTAACATATCTTCTAACTAAAATAAATGACCATGACTGAATATTTATATATTTAGTTCGCAAATTTACGTATAATTCTTAATACATCTTAAAATAACTTATACTTTTTCTTTATATGATAAATAATGAATACATAATATTACATAACTCGAATTAAACTATATTTAGTAATATTGTTATTGAACAGGCAGAAAAACCTAAATGTTATTATTGTTATTAATAATAGCAAATAGTGGAATTATAAAATTATCACACAATTCTTTGTAATTATGTTTTAAGTGAAGCTAAATTTTATTAGTTTGTAATATTACGTATTATTATTCATCTATATTTCAATAATATGTTATATAGAAAATAGTTTAATTTGCATTGTTTTGGTTTCGTTCCTCTGATAACGACGGCTCAATTTACGCCGATTCACAATAACATCACTGCACAATTGGCCGTGTAATTCCTCTTATGATAGTCTAATTTTCAACAATTAAAGCTGGATACTTTCATCCGAAAAATGTAAAAGAACCTAAACATTCTTCTTTAGATTTTTTTTAAAATAAAAACATTCACTTTTTTAATAAACATTTTTATTGATCACACATTAGACCAAATGGCAAATGATCAAGGTCTTCTTCCCATTGCACTTTACTAAATCATAAAAAAAATATTATAATTTATGTAACACCTGACTTAATAAGCTAGTATCATGTCCTTCTATCGATAAATCCATATGATTTTTAAGAAGTAACAACCTTCAGACAACGTGTGTCAAAATTTCTTGGCAATCTGACGTTTAGTTCACAAGTTACAGTTTATTTACAAACAAAATAATTTGCTTATTATTATTATTTTTTACTGTGTAGTATCCATTGGATTACATTTCCGGCTTAAACCGAGGGCTACTTGTATTCTGATATTATATTGTTACATTTGTGTATTAATATACATTTATTATAAATGAATTTGTCGAATATTACTCGTATTTAATGTGTGATTATTAAAAGATATATAAGTTTGATAATTTAACGGGAAGCTTATCACCTACAGTAGTGGACACTTACTAACCGTTCTTGCTTTGACCTTTCTTAACTGGAGGTGGCTTAGTACCAAACTGACAAAAACTTATGTAATCTAATCTGCGATAACTTGACCTAACTTAACCTGAGGTTACCTTGCGGTACCCACCAACAGGACGTGTCCCCATTTCGTCATAAAGAATGTACGACGCGACTTTCAGAGGAAATCGCCATTTTCAGCAGAGTTACCACAATCTATATAAAAAACGGTTCATTTCTACAAAAGAAAAAACAAGGAAATAATATTTTAAATTCTTGAAATCATAAAAATGATGAATGAAACACTGTTCTTGTAATTATGAAGTAATGTATCCAATAGTCCTTTGTGTTAAGAATACACAACATTTTGTTCATTATAATCAATTTAGTAATTTGACGCACTAACCAAACTATATATTCATTTAATTTATCTTACAGACACTTTAGCCTATCTTCAAAGAAACACATATTGCTTTAAAAAATATAATATCAAGTTACATACACATAAACTGTCAAAAATAACCTGAAATTTGTCAAGAGAAATGTTAAAATTTGTAATGTTGCAAAATTGTTCGAATTAGATATTGTCTTCAATTTTTATAATGTGCAGATTTTTAACTAAAAAATTATTTTGAAACATGGAGTAGTTCTGCCAAACTGTACTATTTTCAAGGTAATCATTTGCTTACTAAGTAGTTATTAATTTATGTAGAGTGGTAGATATATTATATGTATGATACATTAAATTGCTCAAAAGGGTATTTGAATTCATACGAAGCAGTTGTGTACACTTTTATCATTATTTAATATCATGATAATATAATATCATTGCAAAATTGTGCAAAAAAAATTGGCTACTTTTATGATATAAGCCCGGCTAGCTCAGTCGGTAGAGCATGAGACTCTTAATCTCAGGGTCGTGGGTTCGAGCCCCACGTTGGGCGACTCCTTTTTATCCGTCTTTATAAATTTTATCATATGTTTTTACACAAAAAATCATTAACGTTATTTAGTTTCAATACCATTTAAAAAACACACACATGTTTTGTGTTTTGGTAAGTTATTATGTTTGTGCGGGGGTGCAAAGCCGAACGATTTGTCGCACTTCACTTGAAGTGCCTTTCCGAATTAACGAGGAAACGAGATGCAGGAGACACCGAAAGCGGTGGAAAGAAAGAGCTTAGAAAAAAAAAGCCAAAAAAAAAACACAGTCGAGGGTGAATTGTAGGAAAAGCGTGAGGACTGAATGTATTTATGGGCCATCTGCCCCCCTTCACCACACCGACAAAAGAAAGATAAATAAGCACACCAGAAACTAACACCGACTGATTAATAACAACCCATTTTAGCCCTTTTTTGCGCCCTCGAGTTTACTATTCACTCGAAACCGAGAAGGAGACAAAAAATATATAAAACGACACGGTAACCAGAAACCGAAAATCGTTTATCCGATGGTGCGCATCTATCTAAATCTAATCTCGGTGATCCGCACGACGGCCCACACATCCCAATGGATCTGTTCAAATTAGTGTAGTAGATGTAACCTTTACAATACACACACCGAGTCGAAGAAATAACTAAATATTTGTGTGCTCAAATAAATTAAGCATAATTAACTTCACGAAATCTCTCATTTTTTTAAATGTTTTATTGGATTTATGTAATGATTCTACAAGGAAATAATTTCTTCTAAGAACCTTACTGTTTTTGATGAAATCGTGCATCGATTATATTTGTACAAGAGCAAACGCCGAAAGGTCAGCGGCCTATTAATCTGATCATCTTCAAAGCATTTATTTTATGCGTCTATAATTAGACTATTTTAACGATCCAATTAATCCTCTTGTTAATAATAGTAATCTAATTGAGATTATCCAAATCGGAAAGAGCATATTTGCCCTTTATATAAGAGTAGAAACGTATAGCAATTAAGAAATAACTTAAAAAAGTTGATTATTATGTAATGTGACAATAACGATGTGAAATTGTACAGGAGAATTATGAATTATTGAATAACATAAAGGAATATAACAAAATATGTATGTAATAAAGGAATGAAAGACGATTTTGTATATATTTAAAAAAATATATGACTAGTTTAGTGTATATTATCATATTTTGTAAATATTTAATTGTTGTATTTATTCATAAATAGATATGCAAATTTACTAAATATTTTTATCGCGCTAAGAAATGATATCAAGCTCATATTTATATCAATGTGAAAATTAATCGATGATAATATTGATGAAAATTAAACAATTAAAGAATCTTATAAAGATAAATCATCTTAAGCTAACAAAATACTTATGCTTATAAAACAAATAATTTAGGATCAACGGTCTCTGTACAAAAAATATTCAAGTTACTAAGAATAAACTTCATTTTCTTGTAATTAATTGTTATTCAAACTTCTTGAAGACTCTGACTCAAATTATATCTTTTGTTAAAAAGTTGAAAGTTTGTGAAAACAAATCTTGCTATGGTCAGTACTTTATGTGCTTATTCATCATATTCTAATTTGTGTAAGTAACTAAACATAATAAGATGTGTTATTTATTAATCATAAATTGAATTGATATTGGGGTATTGATACAATTCTAATTCTAACGTCAAGTCTACTAATAAAAAATTGAAAAAAACTTCTCTAAATACAATAAAATTGGTTAATTCATAATGGCATACTTTTAAATCACCTTAAATATAAATGAATTATAGTGTTTATTGAGCAAAATACGAAGGTGTTTGACTTGTTTATTTGTCAAAAAACTAAATGTTATTGACAAATTTCTCGTTATTTTGTTTATCTACCTAAGTATTATAATATTATTAATTATTTTTATTGCAACAGTAAAGAAAATAATACAACATTAATATATAATTATAAGAAAATGAAAACACAATTATTGCAGGGATATATATCATAGGTATTTCTGTCCGGAAATTAATATATTTTTTATTGATTTCAAATATTTATTCAATATTTTAACTAAATATTTCTTCTAACGCCATTTAAAACAATATGTAACCGACATATAAAAATACGTAATTCTCGAAAGCAATTAATCAAGTTGAGAAAACCAATCTTCAATTATTTAATGCAATTTTAAAGTTCACCCAGTAATTAATATAAAAATCTCCTTTAATTTCTTCTTTTGCCGCCTCTTTTGATCTTAATTTTTCACTTGTCCTCTTTATGCTGGGCGTGGTCTATATATATCAGACATGTTATTGTGGTTTCCATATGGTTTTAATGATTTTTTCGGTTTGCGAAATTGCATCGAAAATGCAGCGACAAACGAGCCAAGAGGAAACAAAGAAGCGATGGAACCGGACTTGCCCGTCGTCCATCGGCAACCGAAGAGAAATTTTCAATTATTAACGTGAACGGTGATTATGGTAAATTGGAGAATGCGAGCGGAATGCGAAATGATGCTTCGAATTCAATTCTGCCGCATTAACTTAATCGTTATATTTATTATTTGAATAACCGGTATTTAAAAATATTAAAAGTAATACAAATGAAAGTATTGTTTGTTTACACGTCCTTGGTCTATATTATAATTTAAGATGATAAACAATAACAGGTATAATGAAAAATATATCACCAGAATATAATTATGCATAAAATTATTTATAATTTACAATTGCTATATGTAAATGAATAGACTTAATATACATTATACATTATATATTTATATTTTTATTTTGAAAACAAAATTAATTGAATTAAGTTTTCTAAACAATACTTATTCACTACGTATTACTATTGTTGTGGCGCCATTGGGTTTGGAACGGCCATGTAAACAAAATCAAGTTGGCAGTGAGAAAAACAGATAGAATTGCAACAAAGATTTGATTGAAGTATTCAACATTCTGAAGACTTCTATGGTTTCCCATGACAACTTGATCCTTCGCCACAACAGCTATTTTCATAAATACGAGAAATTATTGAAATTATTTGAAAGTTTAAGAGAACTGATGTATTTGAAGAACTATTTAAAGCACTGATATTTTAATCTTGTAATAAAGTCATCAATATATTTATATATTTTAAAACCTAATAATCTTGTGAACTAAGATTTGATTTTATTTGTTCCAACTAAGTAAGGATTTGAAATACGTAAGGATAAGTATACAACGCAATAATTTATAAAAATGTTCTATGGAATTAAATTTGAACGGGATAATATTAATATTTAAAATATTGATTAGTCATTCTCAAAATGGTTATATCATACAAATATATTAATATATAATATATTAATACTATTCAATTTGCAGAACGATTTCAGTGCAAAATTTGTAATTATATTCAATCATCTCTGGTAGAATACTTATTCTGGTAGCATTTTTTTTTAACTTTTTTGTTTCTAATATTTGAATTAAAAATATTATAAAGAGGTATAGCAGTAACAGCATTATTTGTTATTGTTGAAATTCATTTTATTATTATTATTAATACTTTAATAAATATAATCATTGACATTAGAATAAGACATTATAAATATGTATAATGTTTTAACAATTGTAACAGTAATATTTTGTTTTTGATATCTCGGTCGTTGGAAGAGGATCTATTTGGCGAGTGCAAACTGCACATTTTCTTACCAAATTTTTATCCAAGTTATCTGTTGGAAGTGGAGTAAAACTGCTGATGTGCTTCTCCGATGCTACGTTGGACATCTCGACTTCCATGACTGGCTTGTCTCCTGATTTCTTCAACACCTTTTTCACCGATTTCACTAAATTATTCATCTTGACTTCTGCAACTTGGGAAACTATAATATGCAGAAAGCTTAAAAAATAAAGTCTATTAAATATTAATAGATAGATTTATATAGTTCAACGAGTAAGGACTATCACTGAATATGTAGAAAGCTTCAAAATACTGCCCTTATATACTCAAATTCATGTGTTGGCAGCAGTGGGTTAGGTACGAATGTCGAGTTGTGTTACCAACTGTTTAAAAAAAAATATTTTGAGATATTTTTTTCCTAATAAGTTAATAGAAATATATTAATAATCAAAATAATTAAAAGGGATTTGCAATATCATCGATTTTTATCATTTTTTAATAATTATAAAAGGCTGATTATGTTTTTTTAGTTGTTTCTAATTTATATTAAAATTACAGTTTTTCAGTTACCTTAATGTGCGGCTGAAAATGACCATAAGGGTCATTTTATTTCTTTTGTTAATTTGCCTCACGCTAGAGATAATTTGTGGACTTTAGGATAGGATATTGTGGACATGATGGGCATATATAGATCAGATGAAGATGAACATAACATTTGCAGGTCAATACCCTACGTTCATCATAATTCAAATGACAATACGAATATCCTTCATTAGCAATTCCAGCGAAATGCTAAGAAGAAGCTTAGCAAAACTTATGGTAGTGCGTGTGATCTTCTGGAGAGGGTCTATAATCAATGACTAATGTTGCAAATCAATAAAGCACAACGGATCCACAATAAAATTGATATCATGAAATATTTTGAGGTGCAGAAAATGCATCTTTAAGCAGGGATCAAGAGAATAACGCAGGTTATGAATTAAATAAAACAGTTTTTATTGAGGAAAACGTGGTCGAACATTCAACAACCATAAAAACGAAATCCATTTCTCTATCGATAAAATTTGATATTAAGTGAAAATAAGTTAATTGAAAAACAACATCAAATGTGGTTTTTATTACTCATAAATTGGATAGTCAAATAATGTATATGTGATTTGCAAAGAAAATATAACCTATCAAGATTTGTCGTATTGATCTAATTTATTATTGGAGACAATGTGGAAATAATTGTAATGAATTTACTATCTGAACGATTTTAAGCACCCGCTAAATGTGGTGAATTCAGTCTTAATGAATATATCACAAATTTGATTGATTTTAATCTAATTTAAACATCTAATGCATTCAAACTGAAGATGAATCATATGAGAATAGACTTAATTAGTTTGATCAATGAGAAATTCGCAGAATAACTCGTCACTGGTAAAGAATATGTTACGGTTCAAGCAATTAATCGGTTTATATTAATATTAATTGGTCATTGTTTATACTAACCAAAGTTTATCACATAAACCTGTAATTGTTAATAATTCACTGTCAACGGTAAATGTACCGAAGAGGTGAAAAAAAATTCTGACAAATCATCTGAAGAATATCAGTGATTAAACAGTTATGGTATTAGAAAAGAAAATTAACTTATTACATTCGGTCCTCTTTTTATGCGTACTATTTTTATGCGGTTTTTATTTTATGAAACATTTTTTTAAATAACTATTTTAGGCCATTTTGACAAGTCAAAAATCAAAGAAACTAACCAAACGTCGACAGTTTTAACTGAATTAATTTGTTTAGCACATTAAATTGGTGGGGAAGGTTTTGAAACATACACCTAAACCGATTTAGACGAATTACTTAAGGATAATGTCATGAATGACAATGATATCATTGGTATAACTCTTGATACCGTTGAAGAACAAGAAAACGAAAATGAATCGGAAGAAGATGAAACTCCAGTCACACTCACTGCAAGTGTAATTCGAGAAGGTCTTCAACTTTCCAGTAAATTGGCAAACCATTTCATCGAAAAGGTGATAATTCTGAACGAACATTCAAGTTTCAACGCTTCAGAATTGCATTTCTGGATATCAGGAATTGTACAAAAAAGTAGCAAAGCCATCGCAAAGTTTAATCACTGATTATATTGTCAAAAGGGAAAATCAACATACGAAGTTCAGAGTAATTTTACTTGTGAAGAATCATTATCTTCAAGACATAGATCTGATATGCTGACTATTTCTTCTAGTGATGAAAATGATTTCGAACCAGTTCGCAAATTGTGCCGAACACTCTCATATAGCGACGATAATTCTAAAGAAAAAAATGTGAAGAAAGATTAATTTTCATAAAAATTTTCTGTATTTTTTTTGTAAAATTTTTCCGTATAAATTTAGAAGGAATATGTTAAGAATATATTTTTCTGAAATTTAATAAACTTGTCTATGATTGTTACCGTTTTTATAAAATTATGAATAAACATTCCAGAAAGAATATAGTAATACTAATTATTTTTATGAAATTTAATAAACCATTTTTATTCGATTTTCGGTATATTGTAATTCATTGATTTAGTTTTATGCGGTTTTAAAAAATTATGGAACGTATCCTTAAATTTTTACGTGTGTCTAGTCTTTTTTTGTGCGATTTATTTAAAAGAGCCGTAAACCTTGTCAAAAAAAGCTCATTACGAAAATGGAGTTTGTTATTAATTTATTTAGCTATAATTTTAATTCAAGTTGTCGAGTCGAAGAATTTGCTTATTATCTTCTATACTCACTATATTCACAATATTCGTAACAATATGTACCTTAAAAAATACAAACAAATAGAGAATTTGCGAATAATGTTATTGGAGAAATTTGCTGCAGAGACACATGCAACGACATTTACAATCTGTAAATTCGAACATTCAAAAAATCACGCCTAATTGTAAACACTTATTTAAAACCGTTCCCATCCTTGATGTTTGTTAGGATAACAAGATCATGTGTTGTATTTTTGATTGAGGAATCGGCGACCTGGAATTAAACCGTGTCTCCCCTGTTTGTAGTCAGACGACTCATGCCATACGGCTATGAGCCACATAATATTAAATTACAATATTGAGCAACATCAATATTGTAATTTAATATTATTTATGTTTCTAATATTTGACTTAAAAATGATAAATACTTAAACTTGAGCAGAAAAACCTATAAAGGGGTATAGAAGAAATAGCATTTTTGTTGTTGTTAAAATTCATCTTATTATTATTAATATGTAATCATTGTTTATTAATAAGACATTATAAATATGTAAAATATTTTAACAATTATAACAGTAATATTTTGTTTTTGACATCTCAGTTGTGGGAAGAGGATCAATTTGGCGAGTGCAAACTGCACACTTTTTTACCAAATCATTCTCCAATTTATCTGGAAGTGGAGTAAAACTGCTGACGTGCTTCTCCGATGCTACGTTGGACATCTCGACTTCCATGATTGGCTTGTCTCCTGATTTCTTCAACACCTTTTTCACCGATTTCACTAAATTATTCATCTTGATTTCTGCAACTTGGGAAACTATAATATGCAGAAAGCTTAAAAAAATAAAGTCTATTAAATATTAATAGATAGATTTATATAGTTCAACGAGTAAGGACTATCACCGAATATGCAGAAAGCTTCAAAATACTGCCCTTATATACTCAAATTAATGTGTTGGCAGCACTGTGTTAGGTAGGAGTTTCTAGTTGTATTACCAACTGTTTAAAAAAAATCTTTCTTAATAAGTTTTTTTTGTATATCATTTATTTTATTCACAAATAGGACATTAAGCAAATTTGTTGACGGTATAATTGTCATGTAGATGGGGAACTCGACAGTATCATTCTATAAAAATTAACTTATAATAATTTTATATAATATTAATTAAATATTCGTGGTAAGTCCAGAATGTTGCACTTTTTAAGTCTGTATGTTTGTATTTGCTTTACTAGAAGATTTTCAGCTAGTTTATTTGGGTTCTTAATAAGTGAATTCAAATACAAACATATTAATAATGAAAAAATATTTGCAATTTCATTGATTTTATCAATTTTGTAAAAATTATATAAGGATAATTATGTTTTTTTTTTGTTGTTTGCAATTTATATTAGAATTACAAAAACTGTAACAGTTACCTTATTGCGGTCCTGTATAATGGTATTAAATTAAGAGAAACATTCAAACATTCAATAATATGGTTAATTAAAATATGAAAAAATAACATCTACAAACAAAAGTTTAATTAATAATCGTGTTCAAATTTTGCATATACTTTTTAAACGATTTAAAAAGTAGAAATTAAATTACTTTGATATATTCATTACACAGAAAATGTTTCGTGTTAAATCTACTTTGAGTGGGTTGAAACAAATATTAGTAATATAAATAATTGGGCAGAAAGTCAATAGTCCATTGCAACGGTGGTAATATGTTTTCTTTTTTTTTATAATTATATAAATGTTTTATTTTTTTGTTCACTATTGTAATAAAAATAAATAATAATTATAAATCATTATTGCTGGTTGCGGAAGTCGCCAAGTGGAATTGAAACCATGAATCATGTATAACAAATTTAGTATTACGACGAATTCAATTGAAGATGCACAACATCTTATCTGCGCAGATTTGGATTTGTTCTTTAAAATAAACAAACTAAAAAGGAATCATCTGTAGGTTATTGTTATAAATATATTAAAATAATATTATTTATAGCCTTTTATAACAGATATTATTTAGATACATTTCGTTATTGATTAAACATTTATTTACAAAGAGACATTGATATTTTATTGCGAACTGCACAAAATTAAATAAAAGGATAATAATATGTATTCAAATAGTCACAGACCTCCAAGACTTAAAAATAACTTACAAAGGGCTCATTCGAATGACTATATAAATCAATTAAAGCGCCTAGGCGCTTCTTACCCTTCGGCGCCATTACATTTCTTTGTGAAGCAAGATGGGTGTACTAAGCATTGGATTCCATTTCTTGGAGGTGTGGGGCGCATCCAAACATTTGGTCCCAAGCATGAAATTTACGTTGTAATCCCTTGGTTTACTGACGTGTGTTCCGTCTAAGTCATAAAAATGGAAGAAAAGGTCTGAGATTTACATTTTTACTTCATTTTGTACAATGTTGATTTATAGTATCCATAAAAAGTTCAGCGAAACCTGAATATTTTAAGAAATGTTACTGTAACATTTACTATTATCACATTTTACCTTTTACACTACCTTTTTGAACGTTTACATATGACAGTGCAAGAAATAGCTCATTCTTTTTGTTTAGATTCAACAACTTTTTTCCATGATTGAATAAATAATAAGGATAGGGAACCATAAATTTGTTTCGTATACATGCAAATATTAATAATTTAAATGTATATGCAAAGCAAACTCGAATCTTTCACACTTTTCTTTAACATTAAAATGTACTAAAGATGTCCCTCTTTGTTTCGTCGCCGAAAAGACATTCTTTTACAATGCTGGCAATCAAAAAGACCTGTTCGAATGATATCTACAATTTATTTAGCCAGTATTATATAAGTTCAAATATATAGATTACAATAAATTTATGAATGGTGTCGACCAATAAATAACATATTATTCTATTGTACGACGCACAAATGGTCGAAAAAGTCGAAAAGGACAGTGATGTTCTTGCTAAATGGAGCCCTTTTCAACGCTTTTGGAGCTTTTACTACTTTAAATGTCCAATCTGAAAAAGTTATAAAACTTTTTTTACGATGTGGCCAAAGAATGGATAAGTTGTAATATTGAAGATAATCCTGATGATTCAGAAACCAGTACATCTGCTACATGTAGAAGAAGTGATTTTCCAAATAGATTATTGGATGCCAAAAAACATAAAATCGGACAAATATTTACGGGTGGCAAAATAATCCCCGCGTTTGTGCTACTCACAAGAAAATAAGTTTAACTTGTTTTATGTGCCAATTTTGTAAGGTGCCTCTTCATAAGGGAGAAAGTTTTTTTTAAATACCACACTTTTAATAAATGTTAGGATTCGTCATCCAAACAACTCATCCACAACTTATTTCCCTTCTCCAGAGGCAGATTTTTTTTCTTGTAATTCATTTATTTTCTCTGTTATTTGTGTTTATTTAAATTATTACATTTTAATGTAATAGTCATGGGCGGAAAGACCATGGTCGATAGCCCTTAAGGCCAGCCTTTACTGTTATTATCTTTTTATTTATATAGAATTATGTATTTTTATTTCTTTTTGTTTAATAAATAATAATACTAAATTCAAATAATTTGTATAAATAATTTAAAAGACACTACATTATAATATTATAATACATTATAAACTATAAATTATTGCAATTTTATCTAACTTTGTTGAAATATGTCAATGTTTAGATTAGATTTCAAACGCGCAAATTGTCGCAAATATCGCCCGCTACATAGACCAATTTGGTCTGTTCGGCTACCCGCTCATAGTGTGTTATTAACAAGACGAATAATTAAAATTAATATTGAGCTTTTGTTAAACTGAATTTGATCTATGTGTATGCATTGTTAGAAATGAAGGCTGGTTGCTTGGCCATTCCTTCAGTTACCTCCTAATCTACAGTTTATTGTCTATGACAAATCGCTGTATAAGAAAATGAGAAAGCAAACAAAAGGGTGTTATTCCTGAAAATCGCAAAACTGCAGTCTTTTCTGCAACAATATCATAGAATAATAAATAAAAACAAAAAAAACTTCTATGAACAATTTGTTCCTCAAAATATTTTTCTATAAGAAAATCAGTTATGGTGGGAATAATTTAAGTTTATATTAAAACTTTAAAACAAAATTTATGATATAATAAATAATGAGTTAATGTATTATATTGTAAAATATTAGTTTCTACAATTTACTATATAAAATAAATGTAGTCTCATTATGATCTGAAATGTTTGATGTAATTTTAAGTTTTATAAAAATAAATTTATTATGGATTTTATTATATACCGGAAATATATAATATACAAAGAATTCCATCTAATAATAATATACTATTTTTTACTCAAATCCACCAAGAAATTCTTAATCATCTTGAAATAACTTGCAATGAGCGGCAAATACAAACTCCTCCATTTAGTATCATCATTAACCAAATGTTATATTGAAAGAAGAATATTTGAATATACAAATGAAAAATAAAAAGCACATTTATTAAAACTGCTTTAATGAAGAAACTTCCCAGTACTCAGCACATTACTGTGGCTACGTTTGCTGTGACACTGCGGTCACGGCACCACACCCGGACTCCACAGTGACCTCTCAAAAACTTCAGAGAGGCTTGGATGACATTGCCTACTGGCTCAAGAGATGGAGAATTACGGCCAATACAACGAAATCAGTCCATGTCACATTTACGCTGCGTAGACAAACTTTCCTCTTGTAACACTGAATGGCTGAGCCCTTCCACAATCAGACGATGCCAAATACCTTGGGATGCATCTCGACAGACGTCTCACTTGAAAGAAGCACATATGAACAAAGAGGAAGCAGCTGGGCCTGGCAGTAAAAATGTTGCATTGGTTGATGGGCAGATATTCGTCTACCTCTATTGACAATAAACTGCTTATGTATAAAGCCATCATAAAACCCATATGGACCTATGGAATCCAACTTTGGGGATCTGCCTGCAATACAACAATAGATATTATACAGAGGTTTCAATCGAAAACGCTAAGATCCATAACCAATGCACCTTGGTTCTCAACAAATCCATCAGTACACGAAAGTTGGAACTGTCAGGGAAGAGATAGAAAAGTTCAACATTAACTATCATCATCGGCTGGACGACCATCCAAATCAACTGTCTGCCGACCTTGCAAACACAGATTCCCACAGACGAAGATTGAAGCGATTTAAGCCACAGGATCTTCCTGGTCTCTTTGCTAATTTGTAAATAGATGTAAATACGTGTGAATACGAGGATTCTTTTTGTTAGTCTTTTAAAATAATTTTCATTTTAGTTATTTGTGGAGTTTGATCATTGGGTCAATCTCCAATATAAAAATATAAATATTTATTTTTGTTTTCCTTTTTATTTTATTTTTTCCTGATACAATATAACTGGAGCTTATTATCTATTTTAATTATGTTTTGTAGATAGATTGCTTGTAAATATTTTTTTAAAAAATGAAGAAAAAGATTAAGTTATATGCAAATACTGAATGAATATAATTGCTGTAGTACAATCAATAATAAACATGATATAAACTTATAAAATAAACTAAAAATGAACGAGACATCTAATTTTCTAAAGCATTGATATTTTTTTAAATTTAATTTATATGGGTAAATGCTTTTGTTTTACGCTCTTTTTCTCATTTTATGATTAAGATGATGGAACTAGTTTTGTTCGTTTTGCAATTTACTTTTTGATTCAATTGTTAACGTAGGTTTAGTAATTTCAAAAAGGAACTCTATTTTATAATTGGAGGCCTTAGAAACGCAACGAACAACCAACGAGAATGTTCGTTTAAAGAAACAAATTATAATAAATTCCATATTATAAAGTACATAATTTGTAATTTCGAACGTATCACATTTACATTTTACATTTATTAACTATTCGTACATAAATTAATAAAATTTGTAAATATGATACCATATGAAAATATATATTTATTAAGAAAGTATTGTTTTCATTATAAAATAATTAATATTTCTAGTACAATAACTACTCTACTATATATAAAACACATAAAAAATTAAATGATATTCTGAAAAATAACTTACTTATTATAAATTAAAAAAGTATGCAATCAACTATGCAGGCACATAACGTATTTTAAGGTAATGGCATCTTCTAACATTTTGTCATCCGAAAAAACAGGCAATTTCAAAATTCCCGCATTGGCTATCAAGATGTTCTTATCGAGATCGTATTTGCCCAACAACTTGAATTGAGCTTTATAATTACAATTGAGTGCGGAATTCTTGAAATCCTTTTTAATTCTGAAGATATTCTTTATCTTGGACCACTTCGATTCCTTGCGCTGGTTTATCGGTAGCTGATTCCTAGTACCAAGACTGTAAAATGAGAAGGTTATGGTAAAATTTGGCAAGAGGTTGTCAAACATCATCTCAGTATTGATGTCCCCGATGTCTGTATCTTTAAATATCTTTGTACTCAATATCTTCTTTCCAGACGTGGCAATACAGATGTTATAATTAGTAAAAGCCTCTTGCTGCTTTTTCCTATTAGTTTCAGTAAATTTATAACTGAGCGCAATTGATTTAAAATTAATTGAGAATAACTTATATGTGGGTTCATCGTAAATTTGTAGATCCGCGAGAATTGCTTCACATTTCAATCGGAAAATCAGCTGGTTCCTTTGCTCCTCAACTTCTTCCATGATTTGTCTATGATCGTTGTTCTCTTCTAATAATTTAGATTTATCATCGATTTCTCTTTCATTAATAGTAACATCAGCAGATTTGGTATGAGACTTATTCTGTGACATGTACCACACGGCTAAATATGCTGCTTCCTCGTGATCGTAGCCGTAGAAGTCGTCGTTGACTTTGCTACTTTTCATCTTAGGGCCATCGGTCTGCTTCGAACCATAGATACAACTCTTCAACACTTGCACAAAGTACTCCATCTTACTAACTTGAAAATAAAATATAAACTGAAGTGTATTCGTAAATTCATAGATACCTTTGGTATGAGTTAGGGCAGGGGTAGAGCTGCGGGAGGTGGGACAATTCTAAGAAAATCTTGAGAACACATAGGCAATTTTCACAACATCTTTTTTTGTCATATACAAAGAAACTTTATATAATAACAAACAAGAATAAGTACAAAAAAAAACATTGCTGGAAAAGACTAATGAGGTTTTTTGATATTATTTATTTTATTACAATTATATATATTTCTAATGCAATATACAAATTTTTTTACAACAAAAATTAAAAATGAAATATGTTAAGAAGAAAATATAGAACTACTTATGCAAAAAATTAATCTGTTTTTTAATAAAAGTTTATTGACGATGTAGACTATAATTGTTCATTTTCTTATAATTATATATGAATGTTGTATTATTTTGTTAACTGTTGAAATCAGAATGATAATTAATAATAATAATATAAATATAATTGGTGAGGGTCATTAGCTATTTGTATCAGTTATTCTATTATTATTTTTTCATTTTATTACTTCCATTGATACATTACTCAAAGATTTATATAATATTTTATATTATCTTTTTTTTTGCAACAACTACATGAAAATTATAAATCAAAATAATGCACGTGCAGAAAAAAAATAATGCACAATTATTGCCATTGCTGCAAATTGCTATATTGTGAATTAATAAACAGTAATATTTATTTCAACAGCAACCCCAAAAAAAAATACAAACTGAAATACATGGAAAAGAATATCTCATTATTATCATTGCAGCAAAGATATTTCTTTTCTGTTTCAATATAATTATATAAATATCGTTTGTTTCTAACTGTTTATGACTTTTGCAATATATAGTATTATTAATTATTAAAACGATTACTATAATTATTTTTAAATTAATTTTATCAAGGAATCGCAAAAATAGACTCTTTTAATAAACCCATAATTAATGATTCCTGCTGTGAATGGAATCCTACAATTAAATCTTCATTATGAACCTACTTTATGACAATTTAAATAAAAACAATTTGGTTAGAAAGTCTTCGATCGTTAGCCCTTTGGCACAATTTGGACCAATCAGGATGTATAAACAATAAATACAAAATTGCCCACTGTCCATATACACAGAATACAAATAGACATGTTTGAGTTAGAAAGTTAGTATCTTATATTGCTTGCAATTAAAAAAATCTCTTTTCAGTAAAGGGGTATATGAAGGGACATACCTGCTTTTAGATAGTCAAAAATACATCCAATACATCGGCTAAAAGCTGAAAATCCAAAGAGAGGATTATCCACTAACTAGAAAATTGTATTTTGTGTACACCGCTCATACTATCTGACCTACAAAACTGTATTTTTTCAAGAATTTGGTCCCAATCCCAATAAATGAAAGCTGTTTGCTTGTTTGCCATTCCTTCTACCTACCTTCTAAACTACAGTTTATTGTCATTGACAGATCGCTGTATATAGAAAAACAAATTTTCCCTGAAAATTATTGCATTTAAGTTCTATTACATATTATTATTAGGGCGGAAATATGATAATCCTGCAAGTAATATAATATAATCAGTTAAACACTGACTTTTCTTTTATTCTGAGGAAACGTTTGTGGCTTAATTCAACCGAGGATGCGTTAAATAAGCCATGAATCATATAACGATAGTTCCAATGCTAATTTTCTTATTAAAAGTAGTAGTAGTATATAGATTTAAAATAGCCGAGAATACAGTAAATATCTTTTTGAAATAAAAATAAAGAATCATAATTATTTATTCTATAAATAAGGAGCAGCTTTAATAAAAAAAATGACGGAAATTTATTGACATATAATAATAAGATTTATTGTAACAAATAAAGATAGAAAAATTAACCATTTATTTATTAATATAATAATATTTAGTCTATCTATTTGGTGATAAATATGTTTCCTTTTTTTTCTTATGAAGATAAATAAATAAATATTATATACAGGAAATATACATTGTACAAAGAATTATGGTATTATATTAATAATATAAGTCGTAATCGAAGACGATTCTTCCATCTAAGCGAGATACAGCCGGTATATTAGTCAACTTAAAGTTTCCGTTATTAGCTATCATGTTGTGTTTATTCAAATCGCATTTTCCCACCAAGTTAAACTTGGTCGTCGAGAACTCGTAACTCGAATCCCGACTTCCGGTGGCAGTTTTGAACAGCTTCTTAAACTTTTTCCATTTTGACTCGCGCTGATTTGTACCCACTTTCTCCTTGATGCTAAGTTGATAGACTGCAACGTTGATCGAACCATTGGACATAATCTCGTCGATCGCTATGGTATCGTTGAAAACGATGGTCTCGTTGTCTTTCGTTATTTTGGTGCTGTAGACGGATGTTCCGGACGTCAGGATGCATACGTAATAGTTAACGTAATCGTTCTTTTTGTTTGTTGAAGCCCGCATGAATAACTTCTGAGGCAGAGAGATATTCCTGATTTTCAACATCATCGTGCTATTATCCGAAAGAGATTGCGTGAACGAAGTGTTGACCATCTCCGATAGAATAGCCTGGCGTTTCAATTCGGTTACCAGCAGAATCCTCTGACACTCCACCTCTTCGATGCTTCCGGATGTAGCTAGCCTGAGAGCTTTCGTGGCCTGAAGCATAATTGCACTTTGGATGTTTGCTTCCTCTAGCAGTTTGCTAGTTTTCACATAATTATCAGCGATCGTCGACTGATCCTGTACAAACGACATCAGCTGTGTTAGGTCTGATGTTCCAACGCTTACATCTTGATTTGATTTCATGCTTGGTAGAGTAATCTCTTCTCGGATTTTTCGATTACTCTGCGGTGTTTGGAAACGCTCACCAACCAGGTCAAGCACAAGTTTAGACTGTTCGCTCCTTTTGTCCACTGCTCCCAACAAAGTCTGTCCGCCGTAGACTGGCATCTTGGATAAAACGTTTTCATGGCTAGTGGCCCGCTCTAAATACCAGGATTTGTACACGACACCAACGATACTGCAATTGCTGTTTCGTAGACGACCCTCACGTTGCATATATGGAGTTTCCTGGAGCATTTTTCTGGAATCTGTATGAATGACATTACTTAACTTTGTCAACAGAGCAGGTTCTTCCGCAGAATCATCACTTGTCAAATCATTTGATTCCGTTGTATTACTTTCTTCGGCACATTTCCACAATTCATTAACGTACTGGTATTCGCGGTAATTATCGCACATATCCACAACATTTGCTTCAGACGAATGCCATAATGGCATATCAAGTTTACATTCACTATTTTCTTTATAGTACTCGTACTTATGGCATCTTAATATGTCAATCTCGTAATCACTTTCTTCTGTTCCTTGGATGTCGCTCATTTGTAAATAACTGTTATTTCTCAACATTTTTTTTCTTTTTCATGAGACGATTTATGCGCTTGCAGTTGACACTATGCTGACGACTAATCGGCTTAAACCATTTTTTGCCACAGGTAAACGGATTTCCCAACAAAATAAAAACGGGAAGGGGCATCATAAATGTACCCTTTCTTTGAAGATCCAATAGAGTAAGCTCTTCTTGAGCTGCGCACGCCCCGTTTACCCCAATCACCGCATTTTAAGAATACTGGTATAATTTATTATTACCCGCAAAAATTGTCGAAAATAATATTAAGCCTTTTATTGTGAATATCATTAAAATGTAATATTCATAAATAGATAAATATTTTCAATTTAGAATAACAAATATTTTGTCATTATTACATACAAATATAATAAATTAACTGAGATGTGCTTCTTTGTCGCATAAAAGATATAATATAATTGACACGCGGCTTAATTATACTGGTTATAATCTGCATCCCGAAGGTTCTCGGGTCCTATCCCAGGTATAACATAGGATTTGTTGTTTCTTTCGGGGCATTTTTATTAGATCCTAATAAAAGTTCACATGGTGATTTACTGAATATCCGAATGAATATATTGTAAATATCGTTGCAAAAAGATGCACCATAAAGAAAAGAAGTAAACTTCGAACTTCATTTTATAATCCGCTTTCATATTTAAAAATAGACGACAGTACATTTTTCTAATTTCAAGATATATTATATATAATTAACCACATGAACATTTAGGATTTGAATCATAGGCTTATATTAACTGTAGTTTACATTTTTTGTTGAAAAAATTAGACTGAAAGATGATGATTGCAAAACATCTAAGTTCAGTTTCATGGGATTTAACAATAACTAAATGGTAGTTGTAATGAACGTGGTTAGCCGAGTAAAATAAATACCTTAAATTGAGCAACTAACCTTAATTAATAAATTATTTAAGTTTGTAGACATACAGATGCAACTTCTATTTGTACAAATTTAAAAAAACATCATGGAATTTTTCTATTTATTTATTTTTTAAAATTTCTTTTTAATTATATCTAATAACATAAAATTTAAATAAAGTTTTCGAAATAATAATTTGTTGGTTTCAACTTAATTAAAGTAAATATGATAAAACTATATTTCTTGTATTTTATAGGAGATAACAGTACTAATTTTATGACGAATACATTAGAATTAGTTTACTGGTTGTATAAATAAGGAAATACTTATTAATAATATACATAAATCAAGAAACAGAATATCAAATACAAATACACAACAATATTTTCTTTTTTTTATTATCTTCTAAATGATATAAATATTGTTATTATTTACATATTATACATATAAAATAAGATTTGTATACGATATTATGGAACAAAGTAATGTTTACATTAATTATAAGAAAATATAAAAGATTGTAATAAAAACTTTATACAAGTTATGGAATAAAATCAATACATAATAGTAAATTATGAACAAAAAACAATATGTAATCAAGAATAAATGTTGTAGTCAATGGCGATACAACTATCTAACATTGTATGAATTGAGAGATCGGTCAATCTGAAGTTTCCGTTATTGGCAATCATATTTTCTTTGTTGAGAACGCATTTCCCTACCAAATTAAACTTACATTTTGAGATAAATTCAATTGTGGATTCTTTGTTTTCCTTTTCGCGCTTAAATATATTCTTAATCTTAAACCATTTCGAGTGCTTCTGCTTTTCTGAAAGTTGCTGATTCCTGATACGAAGATTATAAATAGCTAAAGTTATCGTGAAATTTGGCAAAAGCTTATCGAAGATCATCAGATTCTTGAAGCGGATGATTGCTACATCTTTTGAAATCTTGGTGCTTAATACGTACATGCCTGATGTGGCGACGCATACGTAATAATTTGTATACTTTTGCTGATGTTTCTCAAAATTCGCTGCAGTCAACTTATGGCTTAACCAAATCGTCTTTAATTTAACTGCAAATAAATTATTCTTCGGTTTTTGGAGTGCCAATGAAATATTTGGTATATGCGCGAGAATTACTTGACGCTTCAACTCGGTTATCAACAGAATCCACTGTCCCACCACCTCCTCGATACTCCCCGACTTGGCTAAACGAACGGCTTTTGAAATTTGTAACATAACTTGAGTATGTTTGTTTGTCTCTTCTAAAAGTGCACTTTTAATCTCATTTATGACATTTTCTGCCATTGGTGATGGTACCATCTTGTTACTATCAGAAGTATCGATGTCCTCTTCAGAAACGCCAATGATTGTTTCTTTTATTTGCGAAACCCGCAAACTCGGATTTATTATTTTTGTGTGCTGACTGAAGGCGTTGTTATCGGCAAGTTTTCTTTATCATGCTTTTATCACGTCTACGATAATACAAGGTTCCTCTTCCTTGTCATTTAGATGCTCCAATTAACATATCGTATATTCCATGCGAAGTAGAGAGTATGGCTAACAAAATATCATACATGTCTTCGTTAGTGTTATTTTTCAATTAACATCAAGTATTAACATCATTTATTGAGTTCATTATAGTATTATTAATATTTTTTCTAAATGTTTTGAATGTATATTTATTAACAATACCTCGAACAATGAGACTATTTCGCAAATTTCCAGCAATATTTGTAATTGGATTCATTCAGGATTTTAAAGTCGCAAAGGAAAAAACAATCACTTTTTACTCAATTAAAATTTAGTTTGTTTTTAAATTTTCAAACCATATTTTATAAAATCCATGAGATACATCACATTGTATCATCTTTTTGTATATTTAATATGAATGCTTATATAATAATACATTCAATGTAAAAAGTGATTTCTATTTTCTTATAATTATACAAATGTTTTGTTCTTTTATTCACTGTTACAATAAAATAATGAATAATAATTGATTCAAGATTTTAGTTAATACATGAAAATATTCCATTGAGTTGGATTAAATGCCCTAAAGTTGTATATGAATATAAAAATATATGTTTTGCTGAATATCATAATATTTTCTCAACAAAAAAGTTTAAATAAAACAAGAATATAATTACAATCTTTTAATTAATGATTACTAAAATATGATTTTGGGACATTTTCTCTACCTCAAAATTAAATGTGACATAATATTTGGTCCCATATGTTTGTTTTATATTTTAGGTATCAACATGAATATTGTTATGGTTTTCAATGGAATATAAAATAATTAGTAAAATTTACCGCATTTGAAAATACAAACATAAAATCGTAACTGCAATTAAATTACATTTAAACGATAGAGCCTTGTTTATAAACGGACAAAAATATTCTTAAATAATTGTCAAATAATTGCTTTTATGTTAGGAATATACAAAATAAGAATTATAACAATATTTATTGCAACATAGAAAATTATTTATTTATCATTAGTTATTACTGCAAAGGGCTGTTGATCAAAGGTCTGTCTTCCCTAAGTAATATTAATAATATAAAATTTGTTTATTTGTATGTACGAATACACTTGGCATAGAACGGCTTCGATAAGTTAGTATTCCCATTACTTGTACTGAAGGGAATTCTAAACGAAATAGTCTTTAGTCTAATTTTAAATAATTTGTAACGACAGAAAACAAAAAAAGTAACTTTTACGATTAATGCTACAATAATTGTAGGCAGATTTGAGCTAATTGGAATCAAAATACATGAATTTACCTTTGAAGCCTAAAATGCTTTACCTAATTAATTTCTTTACCGTTAATGTTGATTATTATTTAATAAAACTAAATTAAAAGTAATATCTTGAAGGGAAAACGTTTTTTTTTATCTTGGGGAAAATTATAACATATTATATAGGCATTTAAGTAATTGAAGTAACTATTTACAAATATTTGTTTTTATTCAGAAAAAATACAGTTTTGTATACAAAACCATGAATCTTAGTAAACTTGTAAAATAAATTAATTACTTTATGCAAAAACAATTACAAACAATAAACACAATATAATAATAAAGAAAAAAATGCGAAAGAAAAATTAAATTCTGTTGATAGAAAGAGCTATACAAAATATTTAATACAGGTTGGATAATATGCAATTAAGGGTAAATGTCGTATTCTAACGTTGTATCAACTGAGAGATCAGCTATATCGAATTTTCCTGTCTTGGCAAGCAACTGTTTCTTATTGAGAACGCATTTACCTACCAAAACAAAGTGACTTTTAGTAATATTATCAAGTATGTAATCGTTGTTGCTGTTCCAATTAGATATTCTTAAAATTGGAAAAAATGGTTCATTCTGTTTATGTTTCCAGTTACCAAGAGTATAAATTGACAAGACTATAGTGAAATTCGGTAAAAGCTTATTGAAAATCATTTCACTATTGATGTGCTTGATATCTGTATGTTGAATTACCTTAGTACTCAATACATTCTTCCCAGACGTTGCAACATAAATGTCATAATTAGTGCATTGCCAAATTTCATTCAGTCAATATATGTCTGATTGAAATTGATTTTAATTTAACTGTGACTAACTTACATTAGGAAATTTTCTGGTATAATACAGAAATGATCGGTAGATTTTGGAGAATTGCTTTATATTTGAAATCCGAAATCAGTTGACACTTATTTTTCTCTAATTCCTCGACACATTATGATTCCTTTTTCCATTCATACCTTTTGACGCCTAGGCGCTTCATACCTTTAAACGGCTAGGCGCTTTATACCTTTTAACGGCCAGGCGCTTCATACCTTTTAACGGCTAGGTATGAAGCGCCTATTAACGCTTAGGCGCTTCTAACCTTTTGGCGACAATGCATTTCTTGGAGAAGCAAGAGGGGCGTACTCAATATTGAATGGTTCTATTTCTTGAAAATGTAGGGCGCATTCAAAAATTGGGTCTCAAGCATAACTTTTAACGTTTAATCCCTTAGTTTACTATCAAACACACGTCGAAGTCATAAAAATGGGAAAAAAAGGTTTGAGATTTACCTTTTCCTTTCAGCGAAACCTGCATATTATTAACACGCAAAATAATTTAAATGAAGACTGGTTGTCTGGCCATTCCTTCAGTTACCTCCTAAACTACAGTTTATTGTGCATGACAGACCGCTGTATAAGTAAAAAGACAAAGCAAGCAATGGGTGTTGTTCCTGGAGATTATTGGATTAAAGCTCTATATAATATTATTATTATAATAATGCAAACCAACATAATTTGAGTTTAATTCAACCGAGGATACGTTCAATAAGTCGTAATAATAATTTTATTATTAAAAAGTAATGTATAGAATAAAAATAGCCGAAAATACAGAAAATATATTTTTGAAATACAAATAAAGAATCACAATTATTTATTCTATAAACAAGGAGCAGCATTAATCAAAAATGATGGAAATTTATTGACATATAATAATAATAAGATTAATTGTAACTCATAAAGACAGAAAAATTAACCAGCTATATATTAATACAATAATATTCTAACAAAATCGCAAAACTGCAGTCTTTCCTTCCAGATACATTTAGCAATAACATCAAATAATAAAAACAAAAGAAAACTTCTATAAACAATTTTTTCTTTAAAGTATTTTTCTATAAGAACATTAGTTATGGTGGGGATAATTTAAGTTTATATTAAAACTTTAAAACAAAATTTATGATGTAATAAATCATGAGATAATGTATTATGTTGTAAAATATTAGTTTTACAATTTACTATAAGAAATAAATTTAGTCTCATTATTTCAGGTCATAATGTTTGATGTTCATAACAAAAATGTAATTTTAAGTTTTATATAAATAAATTTATCATGGATTTTATTGTATACAGGAAATATACATTATACAAAGAATTATAGTACTATATTAATAATTTAAGACGTAATCGAAGATGTTTCTTCTATCTAAACGAGATACTTCTCTCAAGTTAAAGTTTCCATTCCATTAATTATAGCTATCATCTTGTTTTTGTAGAAATCGCATTTTCCCATCAAGTTAAACTTGGTCGTTGAGAACTCGTTATTTATTTAATTAAAATTATGTATATTTGCACTACAATATAAATATTTTTTTATAACAAAAATTTTAAAAAAAAGATATTTATTAATTTGTTTTTTATTGATAAAGGTTTATTGACGATGTAGATTGTAATTGTGTATTTGTTATTAATATAATTAGGGCAGATTACAGCAATGATTATATTTGTTCTCTTTCTTATCATTATATATGAATGTTGTATTATTTTAACTGTTGAAATCAGAATGATAATTAATAATAATAATATAAATATAATTGGTGAGGGTCATTAGCTATTTGAATCAGTTATTCTATTATTATTTATTCGTTTTATTACTTCCATTGATACATTACTCAAAGATTTATATAATATTTTATATTATCTTTTTTTTTTGCAACAACTACATGAAAATTATAAACCGAAATAATGAACGTGCAAAAAAAAATGAATACACAATTATTGCCATTCCTGTAACGGGCTATAGACCATAGGTTTTTCTACCCTATAATTATTATTATAAATTGGTTTATGAATTAATAAATAATAATATTTATTTCAACAGCAACCACAAAAAAAGTACAAACATGAAAAAAATAGAAAATCTCATTATTGTGATTGCTACGAAGTTATTTATTTTCTGTTTCAATATAATTATATAAATATCATTTGTTTCTATATCTTTGCGACTTTTGCAATATATAATATTATTAATTATTAACACGTTACTATAATTATTTTTAAATAAATTTTAATAAAAAAATCGCAAAGTTAGACTCTTTTAATAAACCCATAATTAATGATTCCTGCTGTGAATGAAATCCTACAATTAAATCTTCATTATGAACCTACTTTAGAATAATTTAAATTAAAACAATTTGGGTAGAAAGTCTTCGATCGTTAGCCCTTTGGCACAATTTGAACCAATAAAGATGTATAAACAATAAATACAAAATTTTCCACTGTCCACAAACCCATTCTGCAAATAGACGTGTTTGGCAAAACTTAATACGTTATATTGCTTGCAATAAAAAAAGAGTTTCTCTTTTCAGTAAAGGGGCATTGCCAGGAATATACATGCTTTTAGATAGTCAAAAATACATCCAAAATACATTGGATAAAAACTGAAAATTATTATTATTTGTATTTTTTCCTGCAAAATACGCGCATCTCCACCTTCAAATTTCATGCAATAGGTTGTACACGAAAATGGTAATGATAAATGTATCCAACCGCTAAAATAAGTTGAAAATTTAGCGAATGGATTTTCTTTTTTTCTCTGTTTTTTCGGTGTTTGTTTTGTAACGATATTTACAATCTGTGCATTCGGATATTTAGTCTCCACCTCACTGTAGACTCAAATTTTGAATTCAAGAACAACCAAAATGACATTTTTTATTATTAATTATGTATATTTAATAACTATTGCTAGTTCACATAACTATATATAAAATATAGATACAATAACAAAAATTAAGAAAATTAATTTGTTGCTATAGCCCCTTGGATAACCATATATAATATAATAATATTTGATCTAGACTGCTCCGAACAAATGGGCACAAAAGGATTATTTTTATTTGAGTTGGCGTTACTTCGCGTTTTATAATTTTATTGAATTGGAAAATTGGAAAACTTCTAAAAACCTAATAAAAAAAAAAGAAATTCAAGCAGTTCACATATTAGGAAACAAATAAAATATATGTAAAAGGCGTTGTCATCATCTAATTCCCTGAGAACATAACATTTCATTGTCTTTTGTAAAATGCATTTAACTTGTAATGTATCTTCAAACGACAAACAACAAAATAATCAATAATAACTTGCTGTAAAAATAGACTATTTTTTACTTAAATCCGCCAAGAAATTCTTAATCATTTTGAAATAACGTATGGTAAGACCATTCTATGAAATTCAAGCAGTTTACATATCAGAAAACAAATAAAAACTCAAACTTTAAGTTAAATCGAAGAGCGCTTTGGCTAATGATAATTAGTAATTAATACCGTTAACACGTTGACTGTCGTGCATGCTTACCAAAAAATGTGCACCATCCCACTTGTCGCAACATTTTTATCAAGAGTTATTTAGTTGAAACACATAAAAATAACAAAAAAAAATAAAAGTTCAAATAATTTTACTTCCATAATCCAACAATCATGCGAAAACTTAAAATAAAGGGGAATGTGTTATAGGATATTCAAATCATCCGTATCAAGGTGATTTTTATTTCAAACATCCAATAAACATTTGAAACATTTGTTTATGAGGTTATAACAATTTAAAGAAAAAATGGTATTTATTTACAATTTTGATTTTATTTTATAAAACATTAGAAAAAATACATAAATATTATACATTACGTTTTATACCCATTTCGTATTGTAACTCGACAGTTTCTTCAAATAATGAGTTCGAAGGCTGATCTTCAAATTTGAAATATCCCAAGTTGGAGGAAAGGTTCTTTTGGTACAGGAAACATCTACCGATCTTAATAAATTTGCATTTAGCGATCATTTCAAGAGTGGAATCATTAGTGTCTGTTCTAGTTCTAAAGAGATTTTTTAGCTTTGACCATTTTGATTCCTTCTGCTTAATCGTCAAGTTCCTGTAACGAAGCCTATAAAATGCCAATGTAATTGTAAAATCTGGAAAAAGATGCTCGAAGTATATCTCTGTGTCGAAGGTTAGGGTTTGCTCATCTTTTATTACATTTGAGCTCAACACTTTCAACCCAGAGGTAGCGATACAAACATAAAAATTGGTGAACTCTTCTTGCTCTATTAGGAATTTAGGTATTAAATTAATTTTGCGACTTAGCGAAATGGACTTTAAGTGCACTGCAAATAAAACATGCTGCGGTTTCCTACTTAACATTTCGATGATAGGTAAATGGATGTCATTTGCATGGCGTCTCAGCTTGGCGATAAGTAGAATTTTATGTCCCTCCACTTCCTCGATGCTCTTTGGAGTAACCAAACGAAGGGCTTTTATGACCTGCAATATGATTTGAGTCTGCGTGTGGAATTGTTGCAATAATGGCCGATTCAATTCATTAATCGCCATAACAGCCGGTAGTACGGGTGGTTTGGAGATGACTCTCATTTCAATATTTGAAGTATCAGCATCCTCCTTCGATATTCCTGTTACCGTCTCTGTATTTGTCGGTCTATTAAAACGCACTATCTTTGAATTATACTTTAATTCGCTCGCTTGTATTCTGCTTGGATGGTTACTCCTTTCGACATTTGATGTACTTGCCCTCTCCTCATCCGATATGTCAGGATCTACACAGCGGATTATTATCGATTGCTGTGGCGCAGACGGAAAATTCACTGTGATTGGCGATTGTTGTGGCGCAGTCGGAATGTTCACCCTAATTTGCGATTGCTGTGGCTCAGTCGGAATACTTACTCTTATTTGCGATATTTGGTTATGCGAACTTGCTGCTGCCGTGGTGGAAAGGTTTGACTCTTTTATTTCTTCTTTGCAAGTAACATTGTTCGAAAACTCTATGATCACCATGTTTTGTCTGGAACTACAACTAATAGAGTCCTTCGTCGATTTCGATTTTTTCTTAAAGATGCCCTCCATCTTACTCTACTGAAAGTGCAAATAATACTGAAGTAAATTTGCAAAAGCACCCGCTCTAAAATTTAAAGGTTGGGTAAACATGGAAGTTGGGGAAGGGCGTACCTTAAGCACAAAAGATATAGGTTTAAAAATGTTCTCCCTTTTACCATTGGTTGTTTTCGGTTAGGTAGAAAAATATGTCTGCGCTCTTCTCTATTTCAATTGGTTGCTTTCTATTAGGTACACACTTTTCTGCAATGTTCTCTTTTTTCCATTGGTTGTTTTCGATTGGGTTGAAAATATGTCTACGCTGTTCTTTATTTCCATTGGTTGCTTTCTTTTAGGCACACACTTTTCTGCAATATTCTCTTTTTTCCATCAGTTGTTTTCGTTTAGGTTGAAAAATATGTCTAGAGTGCATTTAATATTTATAATATGAACAATAATTTAGATAAATCGTGTAAAATAGATAAAATACGCCATGGTCAATACGCTTTTGCTTATTACTATTTATTGTATTAAGTTTTTTTATTATTATTCGTTTATAACATTTTTGTTATTGCAATAAAACTTATTAATATTTTTCAATTTTAATTTAATTGTTAAATTAATTTCATGTCATATATTTTGTTAGATATATTATTTATAAATTGAGTTTATTATTTACAAAAATGGGCGGAAAGACCAATGGCTGATAGCCCTTTGGACAGCATTTTCTTTTTACTATTATTATTATGTTTTAATATAGTTTTAAATTACATAAAAACCAAAAAAAGTTTATTATTTTCAAAAAACAGCCTCTTGGAAAGTCAAAATTATAGTGATGATAGATACTGGTATAGGGATACAAAATTTATAAGAAATATATAATAATAAGATAACAAATATCAGTGCTCAATACTTTTACCTTATTATGGTGGTAAAATGCCAATCTCAACCAAAGTAGGATATATGAGTAGTAAACTAGATGAACACTTTTAGATTTGAAGAGAACTTTACTAGCTACAACTATAAATATTTATTAAATGTCGATGTTGTGCTTTGTTTTTTAATTAATTTTTCTTTTTAATTCAATATATTGTTAAAAAATATTTGATGACTCAAAAAAAAGTACAATAATAATTCTGACCAAATGATTAAGACTTAAGAATGTTTATTGGCTGAATATTGAATGAAATCCTTATTAAGAAAACCACACTAATAAAATGTATTTATAAATAATTAAATAAGAAAATAAGGTATATATATTTGCAAAAATTATTTTTATTATGAAAACATTGGAATTGCATAATTATTAACAACAATAATTGTTATAATCCAGAGCGACGGGACCATCCAACGTTGTAGCAACTGATAGTTGTAATAATTAGTGAATCCCTTCTTGTTTCTGTATTCATTATACTCAACTTTTAAGTGAGCGTAATTGACTTCAATTTTACCACGAATGAAGTATCCTTTGACGTCTGTATATCTAAAATCGGTAATACTAACAGAATTACTTGACGTTTCAATGCGAAAATCAGCGGGATTCTTGTTCCTCCGTCGCCCAGGCTCTGCTATATAAACAGCTTTTGTATTTTACAACATGATTCGATTTTTTTACTTTTTGAACTGATAGAGGTGAAATATTGATACTTTTTGCGTACACTGTCTTATACTTTGTTGGAGAAAACCAAATGACTAAAAACAATGCATAATCGCATTTGTTAATGTCGTTCAGATTGATACTCTTCATCTAAGCACTTTCGTTGTCTTTTTCGTTATCTGCCGACTGTTTACATTTACGAGCCCAATATTTCTCAAACGCTTTCATAACTTTTTTCAATAAACTTTTCATCTTGTTTGGTTGAAGAATGAAAGCAAAAATGATATTGACCGTATAAACGCGCAAAACCCCTCTTTAAACGAGGGAACAGATGTATTTTTAAAGTATTTATTTTATAATTTAAAGGGCAGAAAGACCTATAGTGCATAGCCCTTTGCAGCGGTGGCAATAATTATATTTTCTTTTCTTTTTTCTTATAATTATATAAATACTTTATTACAATAAAAGTAAATAATAATATAATTTACAGAATTTTTTTTTTGAAATTTTATCATATTTTTACAACAATAAAAATAAATGAAGAGAAAGACCTATAGTCAATAGACACTTGCAGCAATGGAATTTTATTATATGTATTTTCCATCTTTGATATTGTGTTAAGTATTTTTTAAATGATTGAAAATAAAGCAAAAAGATAATGGAATGATTAAAGTATCGTTTTTTTTGTTGAAAAAAATGCAATTACCTTATTACCAATTATCTTATTATTATATTTACACTTAACTATCATTCATTGTAAAATTACTTCTTAATATGAGTCTTAAGTTAACTATTTGTGCTTTTTCTCTTTCATTTAACATTTATCTTCTGGTCTTGTTTCAAAAGCATTGAGCATTGCAAAATTAATATTTATTTTGTTTTGAAATTTTTAATCAGACTATAGTGAATCCGGAATAGTCGAAGCTGTACTATACTATTGCAGTACACTCGGTCCTCCTTTTATGCGGTTTGGAAGTTATGCGGTTTTTATTTCTAGAAGCATTTTTTTTAAATAACTATTTTAGGAAAACCATTTCATCGAAAAAGATGATAATTCTGAACGAGCATTCAAGTTTCAACGCGAGCTTCTGAATTGCATTTCTGGATATCAGGAATTGTACAAAAAATGGCAAAGCCATCGCAAAGTTTAATCACTGATTATATTGTCAAAGGGAAACAATCATCATGCGAAGTTGAGACATAGATCTGATATGCTGACTATCTCTTGTAGTGATGAAAGTGATCGTAAATTATGCCGAACACTCTCATGTTGCGACGATAATTCTGAAGAAAAAAATGTGAAGAAATATTAACTTTCATAAAAAAAAATTGATTTTTTTGAATATTTTTTTTCTGTATAAATTTAGAAGGAATATGTTAAGATTATATTTTTCTGAAATTTAATAAACCTGTCTATGATTGTTAACGTTTTTATAAAATTATGAATAAACATTTCAGAAATAATATAGTAAGACTAACTATTTTTCTGAAATTTAATAAACCCTTTTTATACGATTTTCGGTATATTGTAACTCATTGATTTAGTTTTATGCGGTTTTAAAAAATTATGTATTTTTAAATTATGTATTTTTAAATTACGTTTTTTTATACGTTTGTCTAGTCCTTTTTTGCGCGATTAATTTTTATGTGTTTTCCCGTGGAACGTATCTATCGTATAAAAAGAGAACCAAGTGTATATAATTTTTGCACTAGTTAAATCTATCATAATTAAAATATAATTGAAAAACCAACCCACTTTGGTCTGTAAAAAACTTCAGTCAAAATTATCGTATGCAATTAAATAAATAATAATAAAAAATGAGGTATAAACCGAAAAGAAACAACTCAAATATGATAAAATAATTAAAATGTATGATAAATATATTTTTGCAGTCGAAAAAATGCGTTCAATCCATTTGATCGAATACATTTTTTTTAATTTGTTTCAATATCTATATTATACAATAAAAATACATTAATATTTTTTGTTTTTCAATGTTTGGGACTGTTGTATTACATATTATTATTAAATATTGTTTGCATAGATATGTACAACTTTCGGATAATTACATTGTAAGTTGATAATTATTGATTACTTTCATTTTCTTTGTAAATATCAGAATTAAAGAAATTTAGCATTAAAGTCCGACCTATCGATAGGATGAAAGACACAAAGCAGTTCGCCAATAAACTTGTGAATATAACAATAAATTAAGAATAATAAAACAAAATGTAAACCAAGCTACCTATGAAAACTTTCTATTCAACGAAGCAAATTTAAAAAATATTTTTACAAGAAAAGAAAACCTTTCTTAGGTACCCAATATTAGTCCCGAATTTTAAGAAAAAAGGATTTTCAAATATTTAAATGTCTTCTGACAGGTTACTGCAATCGAAAGTGGGGGTAAAAATAGATTACTTAAACCGGAAAAATTGCGAATACTCGTCATTTCATTCCTGAAGATGGCTCGTGTAATGAAGGAGTTGAAGAAATTTTTTAAACGGAGGTCTCTTCATGAGTCTGTATTCTCAGTAGCCGACGAATATACTTATGTTAGGGGAGAAGGGAGAAGAGTGATAGATATCGGTGAGATCGTTGAATACGAATCTGTGAGGATATTGGAAGAATCCAGGGACATAGAGGAAATACTTCCAGACTTAGACGAAAATTCATATAACCAAGTTATGGTTAACGTAAGTACAAGTGCAACAAGTGAAGAAGATACACCAAGTACGATGCTATCCTCGGACGATGAAAATCAATCACGAAATCAGTGCTCGGAAGTGGACAACACTTATGAATATTTAAATGATGATTGTATGAGAGAAAGGCAGATTATCGACGATGAGGTAGCTCCCATTAAAATAGAATTCGGTGTGGAGATCGAGAACCCCCCTGAAACCAACTTGGTGTTGTCATTAGATGATATTACTTTGCCGGAATTACCGCCACTTTTGTTACAAAATATACCACCCGAAAATGTTGCAACACCAGTAAATATAAATGACCAATCGCCGTATGAAACGATCGACGAGCCGCGTTTCGCGTTAACATTAGAAAATTACAGCTGGAATATGGAAAATGACAACGGTACACCGCGTATAATGGATAGTGTACCACAGTGGACGAACACAGAGTCAATGATTATATCAAATTTGGTCAACGGCCGGTTGTATGAAAGAATCGATAACGAGGTAAGTGCATAAAAAATAGAAATATTTTTTCTCGAGAAGACGAAGACATTTACGGAATTGGAATAATAAACATTTTTTTTAGGTATCTCACCAAACTTTGCACGAAAACGTAGATGTCGACGAGATCGAGGAAGACGATAATATAGCGGAATCAATCTGCGTAATCTATGAATTTTCTGAATCTATAGAAGTACTGCAGCAAGAATTAATCATTCAAGAACAATTCATCGAGCAATCTACGAAGGCGCTAGAAGCCTCGGACCTTTATAATTTTAACGGAAGCATCGAAGAGATGGAAGCGAGTCGTATACTTTTGATTGCTGGTAAGTGTACACTTATTGATCGCTTGAACGTTCAATTAATAATCGATAAAATTTTAGAAACAAAACGCAACATGTTACAGGATAAAATTCGAAATATCCGTGTGGATATCAGAGGGAACGGTGTGATAAAATTTAAAAAATTTAGATTCTCCAAAAAAACGATGGGCTTCAAACTTGCAAATATGTGTTGTAAACAGAAATCCGAAACGTGCATGTGGTTTCTTATTATAGTATCTACCGGAAATGTAGTGTCGACGAACAAAGTGATTGAGACATCTGATCATCTAGTGATTGAAGATGAACTTGTCATCGACGGTCAGCAGATAAATTTCGACGTAAGAATGTATTTACACTACGTTAGCTTGAAGAACGAAAAGAAGAAGAAGAAGAAGAAAAGAGGGGAATCCGTTGATAACAATTGGAGTTTGGCGGGAAAGTTCTTCTTCGATAAGAACAATTTGAGGGCGAGCGATTTGGTGATGGAAGATGTGTTGGAGACGTGTCCATTGAGCGGAACCTTTGAAGTGGAGGTGGAGAAGGACGTTCAGATTGACAAGATTTTTGCAGGCTTTCTGGACATTAAAAAACATTGGTTGGGCGAGAATATCTGGGGCCACAGCTGGTGCATCTGGAAAGACGCGAAATTGGCGTTCTTCAGATACCCGACGGACGAGAAGTGCTTTTATGAAATTGATTTTAAGAAAAGCAAGAGAAATAATGTCTATAAACCGGATCGCATCGAATGTCCGAGACGGAAGTCTTTGGTGGTGCAGACGATGGTTGAGGACCACGCGTTCTCGGATTACATATCGGCGGATTGTTTGCTGCTGATCAACACGTGGGAGCACAATATCAACGAGGTGCTGGAGTTCCTGAAAGATTGGTACTAGATGACGACCGTTGCATCATTGATATTTGGCTCCGGTCAAAGTTTGCTTTCAGAAGCTCTTTCCTATATTATTATTTATATTTCGTTTTTCCTCTTTGCGCTGCCGGGACCCTCTTGTGTTCAAGTGCAGTTGGTGGTCTTTCTTGAGACGGGCGCCGATAAATGCGGAGAATTCCAAGAATGAAAAGGCGAAAGATAATGGCACATGTTCTGAGCCTCACACTCAACACACACATGCGAGTATACACAGAAACACCAGCACCGAGTCTCTGCAAGAGTAGAGACCGTCTGGATGAATATAAATAATCTCTAAATATAGGCTTATCTCAAAAATTCTCAAATAAAAATAAATTGAGACCCATTAGGCCGGATAAAGACCCACGCAATTGCGCGCACAAGAGGGCGGGGAAAAACTTCAAGAGCCAGTATACATGCACATATATTATTTAAGTAGATTTAAATGCGTAAATTTGCATGGAATAGACAAATATAATTACTTATAAAACATTTGTAATTCTAACAAACTCAACCAAACATTTTATTTTTTTATTACCATATTGCATCTTAATTGTTTATTTCTTTATCATAAAGTTACAGCCAATGGTTTTGAGAAACACTGATATAATTTTACTTTTGCAATAACTTTATACTATAATTAGATATTAATACAATTATATAAAACAAACAACCTATTATCGTTTCATACATTTTTAAATGTATCCGTTTATAGTAACTTTAACCCATCTATATAAAGACTATAAGCTTTTGTCATTCAAATACAATTTATTAGTTTGGATAAGCAATCACGTAATGAATGCCATAACTATATTTAAATGATCTTTGAACGAATCACGAAATAGACACATTATTTATTTCACTATTGTTATTGTTTAGGTAAAGAGTTTCATCGATTCATTTAAAAACAACTTAATTTGGTCTTGAATATGATTACATTGAAAAACAAAAATAATATTTAAGGAAACTAATATAAAAATTCCGCAGACTAGAATTGATAATTTTGTACTTAGTTTTAGTTTGATATTTGGTTAACATTTACCAATTTTGCTAAACAATATTTGGTGATATTCATTTTTGTTATTTTTGATTTGATAATGTAATACATTAAGTGGATCTTAAACGTATAAATATGTATTTTTTCTATATAAATAATAATTGCTTTTAGCAATAATTTGTAAATAATAAAAATAATTTATTAAACGTTTATGACTAGATTATAAATTGATTATAAATTACGAAAAAAGCTAACAGACGTAATCCGTTAAATAAATACATTAATATTATTTTTTTTTATTATTAAATTCATTGTAACAAACTTTATAATAAAAAAGGTTTAATATAAATAAAGTGAATCGTAATTTGTTTATTGTCTATTTTAATTTGATTATACAAAGAAATTAAAAAACTATATTACAATCAAATTACATACAAATATATGATGATAACAATATGAAACTAAGCCTTTGTTTTTTTTTCTATTTAGTAATTGAAATAATAATAAAGAAATAATTTAATTTGAGAGAGAATAACAAGAAAGTTTAATAAAATAATATTATTATCATTAATAATATATTTATTATAACAGATGTTCATATAATAATAATGAAATCTGTAACTCAAATTATTTGTTGTTCTTTTTGATGTGTATTTGAAGACTTCCATAAAATAATAAATTCAAATCAGAATCATAAACAAAAATGTAATTATTCATTTACACATTCTATTATTATTGATTGGATAAGTTCCAACGAATGGATTTGTTAATAATTTTTGATAATATATTTCACAATGCTCATTAATATACTAAGAGTGAATAACATTTGAAAATGAATATAAAATAGGAATTTTCTATGTTTATTAATACCTAATTATCCAAATTTATTATATTCCCAAAACAAAATTAATGCGGTATTAATACATTAATATCATAATATTGAAATTCATACAAATTTAAAATAAATATATTAAATTGGGAATACTCAATCACGACAAGAACAAATGTTCATTAAATCTAATTAAATGATTTAAATTTTAAAATATAAGGAAAATAAAGCGAATCGAGGATGCTTTTTTAAGTATAGAAACAATAGAAAAACTAAAAACGTCTACGAATTATTTTTATATTTAATAAAGTTAATCTGCAGATCAAACATTTACGGTTTGAAGAGTCTCCAGCTTTTTAAATTCTTCAAGCATTATTCGTTACTGTCATTTTCTTGGTAAATATCAGGGTTTCGAAGGTCCGAACTGACCTGGATCGATTGGATGAATAGACATTTTTCCTGGACCTGGCTTAGGTACAGCAATAAATTTAAATTGTAAGCGAAGCAAATTTAAAAAATATTTTTAATAAAAAGAAAACCTTTCTTAGGTACCCTATATTAGTCCCGAATTTTATGACCTTAAGAAAGAAGGGTTTTAACATATTTAAATATCTACTGAAACGTTATTGTAACCGAAAGTGGGGTTAAAATACTATTACTGAAACTGGAAAAAGTACGAATACTCGTCTGTTCATTGTTAAAAATCCTACACGAGTGATGAAGTTGACCTCAAACGGTAGTCACTTGGTCAGTTTGAATTTTCAGTAGTCGAGGACTATCAAGATAATACTTGTGTTAAGAGAGAAGAAAGATATCGGTGAATTCGGTGAATACGATTCTGTGAGGATATTGGAAGAAGTCGAAGACAAGGACCAAATTTATACAAAAAAAAACATAAAACCAAGTTATGGATAACGTAAGTACAAGTACAGAAAGGGAAGAAGATACACCAAGTACGATGCTATCCTCGGACGATGAAAATAGAGACAACGCTTATGAATATTTGACTGATGAGTGTATGATAGAAAGACTGAATGTCACAGATAGTGTTTCTTCCATGCAACTGGATTTGGGGGTGCTGATCGAGGACCCCCCTGAACCACACCATGCGATACCATTAGATATCATTAGTAGGATCTTGGCGGGATCAGTGCCAATTATGTTACGAAATGGACCACCACCCGCAAATTTTACAACACCAGCAAATACGAATGACCATATGCAGTATGCGATGATCGGTGAGCCGCATTTGCCGTTAATATCACCAGAAAATCAAGGCTGGAACACACGAAACGACGACGGTACACCGCGTCTAATAATTACTGCACCGCAGTGGACGAACGCAGAATCAATGCTTGTATCTAATTTGGCCAATGAACGGTTGTTAGAAACAATGAATAACGAGGTAAGTGTATAAAAATGGAAATTAATTTGTAGAAGTTTTGGTGAGAAGCCGAAGATATTTGCGGATTTAACGAAACAAACATTTTTTTTAGGTATCTCACCAAACTTCGGAAGAAACCATGGATGACGAAGATGGCGAGGAGAGTAGTGATTCTAGTTAAATCAATAAAATAGGGAAAATAACCCGAATCCAGGATGCTTTTTTAAGTAGAAATAAAACAATATCTACGATTTATTTTTTATATTTAATAAAGTTAATCTTCAGATCAAATTGAATTTCTTCTACCGTTATTTTTTTAAATAGTGTGACTAATTGATAACGATAACAGAATTATCTTCTCGTTCTACATATTCTTCAGTCAATTAATTTGACTAATAATAATTAGTAATTTAATACATTACAAAATGTATCAAATTGTTTAAAATACATAAACAAATACGATCCAGTATAATTATCATCGATAATAAATTCATTTTTCATTTTATTTATGGCATTTTTTATTGTATTTGTCATGTTTATTTGATAGATATAATATGGCAAATTGAATGATTGAAATCAACTTAATCTATTTTCAATTGTATATTGTTAGACCTCGGTCGAATTGCCTCTTACATAATACACCAGCTTTTCTTTTATTTTGCAAATTTATTTCATAAAATAAAATTTGTATTCTCTGTGCTAACATTTTGTAGCTCTTTCATCCAATTTGTTATATTTTATTGGAATTTATATACAAGAAAAAAATACAAACTAAAATAATGCAAATACACAGAAAAGAAAAAAACTTTTTGCTTTAAAACCGCACAACTATAAACTGCACAAAAAAGCTTAACTATAGGGGTAAAAATGATTATTTGTGTATTTTGTATAATAATTTTGCGTATTTTTTTTATATTATTTTTAATATAATGATTGTATTTAAAAGGCGGAAAGACCTACAGCTGTATAATGCTGCAATGTTGTGGAATTATATGTTTGTTATTATAATATTAAAAAAAAAAATGTCATCCTCCAGTCGAATGATGATGCTACAGATTTTTTTTCTCATTTCGAGAAGATTTTCTTAGATTTTATTTTACAATTTTATTTTTTTTATACGTACATCTACTTTCAGATTGCATTTTTTTGTATGATTTATTGTACAAAATGTATACGCTTTTCTTGTGTCTTTAGACCGACACACTTAGGTCGTTAGCCCTTTAGTCACTTTTGTGATTAATAAACATGATTATTCTAATTATTAAACATTTGTAGTGACCACATATTGGACCAAAAGACTACTGATTAAGGTCCTTCTGTCAAATATATTGTTATTATTAATTATATAAATCATCAAATATTATAATGAAAGATGAATACTTCATCTTTCTAAAGAATCTATTTGTAATTCAATACTATCATCGGTTCATCTCTTACGAGATGTCAGAAATGTCAATGCTGAATATGCACCATTTTCATATTTCGATGTTTTAATTTTTTGTTAAATTATTCGAGAACCACGTAAGATATTGAAATCATGAAATATTCAAATGGAAGATGAATACTTCAGCTTTCTAAATAATCTATTTGTAAATCAATACAATCATCGGTTCATCTATTACAAGTTGTCAAAAATTTGAATGCTGAGTATGCACAATTTTCATATTTCGACGTCTTCACTTTTTATTAAATTATTCGAGAACCACGTAAGATATTTAAATCATCAATTATTCAAATGAAAAATGAATATTTCACCTTTCCAAATAATCTATTTATAAATCAATTCTATCATCGGTTCATCTCTTACAAGCTGTCAAAAATGTCAATGCTGAGTATACACAATTTTCATATTTCCATGTCTTCACTTTTTATTAAATTATTCGAGAACCACGTGAGACATTTAAATCTTCAAATATTTAAATGAAAGATGAATATTTCACATTTCTAAAGAATCTATTTAATAATTGAAAAAATGTATATTTTTTTTATTTATTTATATTTTGCGAAATTAATATTTAATTTGTTTTGAAATTTGTAATCAGGAATAGTCGAAGCTGTACTACACTATTGCAGTATTTGTTTACAACATGAAATGCGGAACTGATTTTATTAGATGTTTTAATTAATTGTAACATGTGATTTCATTGTCAACCTGTCGCCGGTTCTCATTCTTTAACTTTTTTTTGTCGTGTTTCCTTTTTATTAATAAAACACGCTTTTGAGGTGTAACGAATGCGGAATTAGAGTCTATTGCCCACGGTGCGAGGTCATGTCCAACCGATGCAACCGAGATTCCTCCCGCTTTTAAACTCGGCGTTTGAAAAAGGAAAGAAAAGAACGATTGAATCGGAGTCAATTGGATTTCATTTCGTTCATTTTTTCCTCTCTTGTATTTCTTCGAAGGATACGAATGTGAGGAGAACTAATAATACACACGGACACGACGAGAGATATTATGAATCACTCATTCCATTCTGACTAATAACACGCGCGTTCCTCAACTGGTGGAACAACTTGTTCAGTTCACTTGACTGCTCGGTCCCGGATAGTTGTGTTATCTCGCGTTATACAATCCGAGACTATATTCGTTATCCGTACTTTTTCCCCGACATCTGAAAGTGATACGTCTGCCTTGACGAACAATAGAAAAGTTTACCAATTATGCGGTGAAAAGTGACATACCGAACAGCATGTTTCCAAAGACATCGAAAAGGCGAACTTCTCAGCAGAAAAAAGGTTCGTGCGTGTATAACATCTCGAGATAATCCCACATGCGAAAAATTAAGCACAATTGTTGGGCGGCGTTTCAGGAAGAAATTAATGGGGAGAAAAATTTAAATTACGAAGGCGGATAATTTTCGTTCATTCATTCATTGCGTACGTCTTCTTAAAGAATATTCTTCCTTCTGAATGCGATTGATGGGCCGACGGCAAACTGCATTCCAAATTGGAATTTTCCGGCCACAAACCATGAATCACGACGAACGGACACACGCACATTTACGTGTGCCGCAAAGAATACGAAAGTTTACACTATGAGGAAATTTGTATATCACCAATTTCCTAACAAAAAGAAACTTACGCACAGGAATTACAGCGAATTGAATTGCATATTGCTGATAACTTCTTCGTATTAAAAAGGAATCGAGTTTTAAAGTAATTCTAGATCCCTAGAAAGCGTAAAACGTTAATTAGCGGATTTGTTTTTTACGGAAATTAATGTACGAGACTCGTATACTGTATAATATAATTTGTTATGCGAATTAATACGTACCGACAATCTCCGGAGTAAAATATTATGCATATTTACACGATTTCGTAGAAAGCGGCTCAACTTTAATAATTATTAGATATTATAAAATTTTATGAATAATACTTAACTTAAGTAATGTTTACAAATAAGCTGAGTTTCAAATGGTCGAGACGCATTCATGCGTTCCGTATCTACGATCTTCAATGGAAGTACGATATTATCTGCGATTCCCTGAAACCATTTCATGCGGTGCAGTGAAATGTTAATTGATGTCTTATTTTATCTATAATTATGAATAATAAAGCGAACAAAATGTTATAAAACACAAATTTATTAAAATGTAATTTGATAAAAAGTTAATTCATTTGGAATTTTATAAGAAACGAAACCGGTATTAATTTTAAATTTATACTTAAATTGTATGATTATAATGATAGTTGATTTGCATATTTCGCTATTTGATAAACTTAATTAGAAACATTTTAACTTGCCAAAACCTATATTAATTTAGTAATGAATAATTTATTAACTGGACAGATTACTTTGAATATTAGTTAAAAAGTGGTAGAAAAATCAATGGTCAATAGCCGATTATAACAGTTATTTATTAATGTTGTGTGAATATATATTTTATCTATTACATTACAAAATCATATTTCATAAGTAATATTGAAACAGAATGTGTATAATCCAATGAATTATTACCTTCTTTTAATTGCTATTATACAGACATTACTTAACAAATTTTATTGTATTTTATGAACTATTTAGTTTATAGTTCACTTATTTAATATGAACAATTATATGTATTGTAACAATTGTTACCGATAAAACTTATCCAAACAATAATAATAATGAAGGACTGTAAGATCTTTAGACTATAGCCCTTTGCAAAAATAACATTATTTAACTTTCTTTAGTATTTCTTTATTACTAATGTATTTAGTTTATATATATTTGTAGTTTTTTCTTCAACAAATGTTATTATTATTATTAATAATAGTTAAATAAAATTTAATGTTTTTACTAATAAGGTACATTATTGACAGATATTCTTAATTTATTATAAAAACACATTATTTAAAATCACGGTAATGCAAATGGTTAACTTTGCTTAGAAACTAACTGAAGTTAAGAAATTTGTTTTATACACGCTGTTAAAACTATTCGTGGAAATAAGATGCGTCTTGTGGTCGTGAATAGCGTTTGATTTGAATCAAGCATATTTATTTTGCTGGGACTCATATCTAGAATCATCAATGGATATATTGCCTGTCTGCGCATTCCTCGACTTCCTCGGAGCACATATAAAAGTGCATAGTTTAAGTAACAAAATAAATTATCTCGGTTGACTTAAGTACCATTTCAATCTGATTGTGGACCCTCCATGATAAACACATTCAACTTAACTTTACAACTGGAATTCCTTTCCAAATATATTCGACTTCATAATAATATTAAAGAAAATAAAGAATTTCATAATAGATTTACAATTTTTAACATTACTTTCTTTTTAGTCTCTAGTAAGTTTCATTTATAATCTTTACATCTCTATTTCTTGCCCCTACTAGTGGTTTCTACCTATTCAGGTATATTGATTTGATGTTTTTATTACATTTTGTCGATAAAATAACAAAATAAATTAGGTCGGTTGGCTTAATTTCTTTTTTAAAGCATAATATGCGACTTCATAATAATAATATTAAATACATAGAGGAGCTTCAAAAAATGTTATAAATAATTTATCATTTTTGCATAAGTCTCTTATTTGCTTGAAATTAGTTTTATTCATAATCATTACATCTTATTTCTGGCACATACTAGTGGTTAACAATCTTTGTAAGTACAATGACGATTTTATAATATTTTAATGATACTAAATGATATTATTACATCAAATAAAAACTGTCCTCATTAAAAAGGCGTCAACACAAAACGGTAACTTTATGACTATCTTCTATAGAAATAAATTCTATAAAAAGAGTGCATAATTTCAATCGCGTATATTGACTATGGTCGATAGCCATTTGGTATTTAGTTGGCCAAATATTATAAAATAAATAAATTAGTATACATTTTTTAATTAATGATGTTTTAAGCGATCATAAACTTAATTAGGTTCATAGATCAGTCCGAGATAATAGATGGATCAGATTACCTGCACTATGAGAAGTATTGCTTTGATTTCATAAATATAGTGTAATAAAAAAAATAACATTTACACTACATGTAGGTTAACTAATTGCAAAACACATTTAATCTTTATATTACAAAACACAATTTAAATCTGTATGTTATTCGTATATTAAGAAAATGGCATCTATATAGAAAATAGCATTTACGTGATAAAATTAGAAAAATAACATTACTAAGAAAACTATTAATATTTTATAGCATATTTGCAAACGCATAACATTGAGTTAAACAATTATATTATTATGTTAAATACATGTTCCTGGAAGTGAATCAGAATAATATTGTAATTGCATACATATAAAACACATATACAAATTTGTAGCTGCCGAAATAAAAATAATTAAGTAAATATATCATTTAGAACAAAGAAGAAACTGTTTAAAACATTTAATTTGTTCTTTAAGTAGTCGATAATTATTTTTGATATAAAATATTATACGATTTTTAAAGACTGAATTAGTGACTATATACAAAGAATAATTCAGTGGCATAACTGATTGAATTCATTAAATCTATTTATTTTTGAGTGAATCTCAATTACGCCATCTTTAGGTCAGTTAAATGACTATTTTTGTTTAAATAACATATGTAGTACAATAAAAAATAATATTTATACTACATGAACTATAGAATATAGGGTTTATATAACAAACCTAAGTGATAAAACAAAAAATAAAAATATTACTAAAAATAATATTGTATTGCATACTTGCAAATGCATATACATTGAGTTATAAATAATATTATTATGTTAAGTACACGTTCTTGGAATTGAATCAGAATAATCGTTTAAATTAATAATAATTGAAAACAAGTAATTATAATGTGAATTTAAGAGTCGACATTAGTAGAAATATCGTAAAATAGAACAAAAATAGTAATTACTGCAACTTAATGTTTCTAAAAGTATATCGAAAGAAATAAAAAATTAAACATAATTTATTGAAATTATGTTGTTTTTTTTGTTTAAATCTATTATTTTTTGCATATAATTTATTTTATTCACAAATAGGACATTAAGGAAATTGTACAATTGTCATGTAGATGGGAAACTCCACAGTATCCATCTATAAAAATTAACTTATAATAATTTTATTTAATATAATAATATTAATTAAATCTATGTGGTATGTCCAAAATGTTGCACTTTTTAAGTCTGTATGTTTGTATTTGCTTTACTAGAAGATTTTCAGCTAGTTTGTTTGGGTGTGATTGGAGTATTTATTCCTTGATACCTTTCACTATAGTTTGTAATTTCACTTTTCACTGTTTTGGTTTGTAGATCACTATGTAAAACACTGTTGGGGGACATACCAGGGTGCATCGGTAATTGTGCGCAAAGTTTTGGATTGGAATCGCTGTAGTATTTCGATGTTGGAAAATCTAAATTTGAAAAAGAAAAAGCTATTCATTAAATGAACGCATGTAATAATGGACAGCGTAAAATGATAATTGATTTAGTAAACGTATTCGCGGTTTGGTTTAACTATCAAAGCATTGTTAAATGTTTAATCGAAGACGATAAAGTTGATTGGTGAACCGTGTTCCGATAGCGTCTTAAATGCCACCACATGGATCGTTTCATTCTGACTTTGTTTCAAGGTAATGTGATGCGCATGAATAATATTACGGTTCATGCTTGTTGTAGATTTCGGACTTTCAACGGTGCCAAAAAAAAACGTGTTTTCTGGGTTTTCGTGCTTAGTTGCACGTCCGAAACTAACAAAACTGTATTTACTAATCACTGTTTTGTGGACGTCGTGGATTGAAGAAAGAAGTGAGTCAAAGACGGCGGCTTCGGAGGAAAGGTAATTTAGCGGAGTGGAGTTAATAATGCCGGGTCCCGACTTTGCCCATTCGCGGAGATCGCCTTTAATGAATGCAACGAGAACTTTGTTGCGCAATTTATATTTTATTGTGGAGAATGGGATGTGGTGAGCCGAATGGTGCATGTTGTATGGGTATGAATAAATTTATAGGCGACTTCGATCAATTACAACGTGGCATTTATGAGTTTATTGTCAAACGTGTATACTCTAAAAACGGCGATACTCGAAGGCCAACCACCGGCTAAGACAACAACAACAACACACGAACAGAGAGGAATAGAAGAAACAGGAGTGGATTACGCAACGCGTATTTCTGTCCCAATGTAAATCCATTTCTCTTTCGCACCGGCGATTTATTTCTTCATTTTGCGCAACGATTGCACTGATCGATGGGTTTCGCTGAAAATGGGATTGATTAGTGGATAATGCGAGCTTTCTTTGGTCTCTCCGATTGAGATCTGCACAAGGAGGCGGACGAAAAGGAAAACGAAGCCTTGACTTGATTTATTCCCATCGTTTGCATCTAAAAATAAACGCGTTTGCTTCCTCCATCCATGCAGTCCAGACTGTTTCATTTCGATTTCCTTCATTTTTATCGGACATTCTTTATCGTCGTCCAATTCCCCGTCGCATTTCAATTGTTATCGCTGTTTGTTTGTTTAACGGTTTATTTACTTCTTCGGCGCGCGGAATAAATATTGTTTTGAAGCGACAATTGCGAGTGACACAAGAAAAACGCAAGAATAGTCTAACACGCAAAACGGAGCACACGTGTTAATCACTTACTAATAGCTAAATCAAATGAAAATAACATTGAACCTTCGCTGAGGCAGGGAACATGATGGTAATCGGTGATGCCGAATCACGAATCATTACGTAAACGCATGTTTACATACTGACCTCCATATGGCTATAAAACTTGCAGCATTCGATTAGTTTCGTAAATATCTGCTTCTGCATTTTCAAATTAGTCGAAGAAGATTACAGTTATTAGTCATCTCTCATATAGATAAATTATATTGTAAAGAAAATGCATTTTGCAATAATTTTGTTTTGTTCGTAAATAATTTCCATTTAATTATCTCTAATATATTTTCAACACTAATTACTCTATGTAATTCCATACATATAAAACAAATATACAATGTGTAAGTATTAACACGTTGACGGACAGTAGGAACAATTGACGTAAAGTGAAGTTCGAAAATTGACACTATATGTTTCACAACCACGTTCATACTGAAGCTGAAAGTCGTGTAACAGTTGAAAAACAAAATTCAACCAAAAAAATTGTATCCAAAACATGATACTGGCTTTAGACGTAGTGTCTAAAAACAATCGTTTCGTTTTGGCGGCTGTTGCCGTCAAGTCACATAGTGAACTTTACTTTGACGGCTATAGCCGCAAGTGTCCGTCAACGTGTTAAAATAAAAATAATTAAGTAAATGATGTATTTTGTCTTTAATTTAAATTAAAAAAAAATATATTTTATTGTTTAAAGTTATTCAAATGAATATGTTTCTTAAAACTATTAATTTAGTACTATTCTCTCTCGATTTGTTTTTAATGTTTAAGACTCAATTAGTAACTATTTATTAAACTTATATTCATTCAATACACTTAACTGATTCAATTCTTTAAATATATTTTGTGTGAAATTAAATAGCGCCATCTTTCAGTTCAATAACTAATTTATGAAAATAAAATAACATTTAATATAATTATAATTAATAGCATTTAGAACTCCCTTCAATATAATTTAAGTAATACTTTAACTTTTCAATGGTTATCAAAAAAATAATTACATATTTACCGACATAATAATTGCATGAGCTACATTTAATTGTTGTTATATAGCAGGGGTGGGTAACCTGCGGCCTCTTTAAGGATTATTTGCGGCTCTCAATAAATGTACTCGAATTCCCCTTTTCATTTTCGTGCTATTATTTTAATGCCTTTTTTGCATACCTTTTAAATACGTATTTAATTGTGGCTTTAAATTCAAATTATGAAAAATGGCTCAAACTATCAAGGAGCTTGGCCACCCCTGTTATATAGAATACAAACATCTTTATTAGCCACAAATTAGGCGAAAGGACCTAACCTATGTTTTTCTTCCCTATTTTTATATAATTTAATAATTTGTACAAAATCGTATTTAAAAACATGTTGACCGTTGACTAAATATGATATTAGCAATGCAATTTCCAATGTACAAGTATAACTGGTAAATTGTACATTGTTGCAAGTGTATTGTTAACGTTGTAAACTCTTTTAAACAAGAATAAAAATGTTATTTTAACATGGTAATATTTCATTCAAGCGCACAATTACAATTTAAGCGGCATATTTCCATCAACTACCTGTATATATCTACAGTATGTATATAAGTAAGAGCTAGAGTTAACCTTGTAAAAATAATTTGATGGATATTCCCGTTAATCTATTGTGCAGGCAGACCCACAGCAAGAAGCGTTATTTCTCCGTGCATTGCATTATGTTTAACTACCTTCTTATTATTCCTATATTTTTTTGTAGATCACCAACAGCAAATTACTAAACCGCTGCTTAAATTAAATATCAATTATATTGAAGTTATTCCGTCATTTCATTTATAGTATAAGAATATTTGTACTCACAGGCATTTTTGTAACACATATTTTAAGACAATTCATCTTTTTATATTGGGATATTATTAGAAGTAACATCTGCGATTTACGTTGTTTAATTTTAGCGTGAAATATCGGTTATAGCTGAAACTCAATTATAGAATCTTTCTGAATATTACAAAAAAAATGAAATACATGGAAGTAAACATTTGGAAATGTGAATGCAGTGATTAATGCTTTGATGTTAATAATTAATCATAGACCGCAATGATAATGAGACAGACGAATATAAGATATGATGACTGTATCTTTGCATGATTTACTTTCTTCTTATCTTTCATCGTTTCCTGTATTATTTCGTTTATCAACATAGATGATAATATCAATATTGACAGTAGCTTAGGCAAAATAAACCGAGAAAAAATAATTAAAACAAATGACAAATGAGATGAGAGGTCAGCTGAAACAAATGATGTCTAAGTTTATCATTATTAATTATAGTAAACATATAAATTAGTTTCGCACAATGTTAAAAAAAACTAATTTATTTAAATTGAATAATTCAATTTTGATGAAATAAGCCATAATACAGATGTATTTGCATATAAATCATATTGAATTCAATAATTGCCAACATCGAAATAAATAAACTCCGTTATAAATTTTATTTAATATAATAATGAATTATATGAAAATATCTATGAAATTTGTAATTAATAAGTAATATATAAGTGTATATACCAATATTTTATGAAAATAGGGAATTTCTTTTTAAATTATAAACTTACTGTTATATAGTTGTATCATTTGGCTTTGGTGGACTATATCTCAAAAATCAAAATACGAATGTGATTAGTTCAAAACTAAAGCAAAAAATTTCGCATTTGACATTTTTTCTCTTATTGAAATGTTAGATGAAACAATAGAAATGATTAGTTATTTATTACCTGTAGGAAGATTTCCGATGGAAAATAATTCCACTCACTGTTCATTTTTGTTTCTTTCTTCTGTTTTTGTTTCTTATGTCAAATTTATTTGTTTATGGTCGAAGTATGGCAGATTACAAATAATATAAATAAATGATAAAACAAAATATATTGCGGTTAATATGATTTTCCTAATATCAATACTTAATTTTGTAAAAAATTGATTTCAAGAAAAGATTATATAAATTCCATAAAACTTGCTCACAGTTCCAACAAAAGCATCTAAAAGTTCAACAATTCTTTATGAACTCTACCATATTACCCTAAACAAGAATTAAATGAGTTTAATATTACTGTATTCGATTGGACTAGATGAATAGATGCAGCTTTATATAACATAGTTTCTATCATCGCGATTGTTAGATGTGTCATGCATGTAGATTAAGGCTGATTATAATTTTTCAGGGCAACATGCGTACCAGTTATCGTGCAGACCATAATCATATTTTCTGATGCGCTTTGAAACAGCGTGCACAATAATTATAAATCTGGAATTCTTTTTATAATACGAATGCGAAATGCATAAAATTATTTCGGAAAACGAAACTTAGCTTTCTGTGTTAAAAATATCATGAACAGTATGGAGGAGACACGTTTCATCGTTAAGATTTTTTTTATTAAATAAACAGTCGTTTTAAATACAAATTGAAAACACATTTTCAAGTGTTAGCTAAAACTTGATTGTTTATACTATTCTCTTTCATCGTTATTCACTAACATTTAACATTATTCGAATCAGTTAAATGTAATCATTTTTAAGATATATTATTACTTTAAGGAAAAAGTAAATGTTTAATTAATGAAATTTACTATTAATTGTAAAAAAATGATGTTAAAGATTATTAAATTCATCAATGAGAAAAATTAGGGAAAAATAATGAAATTCAGATGTATTTGTATATATAAGTATATATTTTTTTCTTTAAACAAATTATTTGTATTTTATACGAGTATAAACGTCAACCACAACGACATTAAGTATTGACGTGTCTAATTGAGTTAATTAACGTGTTATTGATCAAGATATTTTTTACAAAAAAAGATATTTTCAATTTAAATTAAGTACTTTTTTAAATCATTAATTTCGTCTTTAATTACGAAAAACCGTTATCTTCTGCATTTTATACATTTATATTTCAGGAATATTATTTTAATCTTCTATTAATATTTTAAAAACTTGTTTATTCCAAGCTCTGATTAAGGTAACTAATTAAAACTATCAAAAAAAAATAGTTGAAAGCATCTTTTTGCTACTAATTATAATGTGATTTTAAAGACCAATAGTTCCAAATAATCCGGAATATTGGCAGTACCGATTACCCCCACTAAGCGAGGTATTGCTATAATTATAGTGAAGTTTTGTTTTCAACAGATTTGAAACAATAAACATACGGACCACATCTCTTGAAATAGATACATCTTCTGTTCCGTCAGATACAGGCAATTTGTTTTCAAGAAATGTTAATTGGTTTCGAACACCAAAACGGACTCGAACTTCCGTTCGGTGAATTCCAAAGCTTCCGATGTCGAGGAAACGAGGCTACACCGAATTGAGATGAAAGGAACGCCATTTGAATCTATTAAGGGCGCATACACAGTGTGATGGATATGTGAGCATCTGGGCTCCTCAGAAACACTAGGCAATTAATTGGAATTAAACTACGAAACTGTTTCACACACAAATATACACACACATTTATATTCTTACACACGCGTACACACGTTTCCCCTAAATGAAATCTACGCAACTCGAAAAACAAAGTTGGTGGTCGTGTGAGAGCTCTAATTTTAAAACGGCTCCGAACGCAGAGACAACAACATGTAAGTTCACCCAAGATCCACTAGCATCTCCACTGCATCGACGCAGACAATTAACATTCGCTTAAATAATCGGAAATAAACTGAGATAATCATACTACTTTAACTTCACTTTAGTAATTCAGAGTCGACCGGTGAAGATAACTTTAAACTTTCCGTGTTTCCCATTAAGTGCTGCGTATCCATTAATACTAGTTACATGCTAACAACCCCCCACTTTGACTCATAAAATATTCAGTAGTAAAATTTACGTTCAGTTTGTCCCTACTTGTTAATTAACTCAAGTTTATGACTCATACGAGTGGCCAACTTTAATATGAATACTGAATAATAAAATACACAATTTCGAAGAATTTCTTATATTTTATAGATAATCTTGTTAATATATATTCAGACATTAAAGTAAATAACCTTATTGCTATGTCTTTCATGAACATATATTTCTTTGTTTTACTATATCCATATCGTTACTTCATTATGAGAGTAATCTAAGTTTAAATTTAGCATTGCAATGCTTCAATTGGATTAACTTTTGCTATGTCTCAATTCTTACATTTTTGTTACTTTCAATATTTCAACATTAATTATACTATATGATAAATGTTTATTATTTAATAAGATTTTAAGTGTGCAAATACAATTAATTTAAATTGAAAAAAAAACGGAAAATAATGTATTTCAAATATTTTGTATTTAAGGTATTTACTTATTAACATTATATATGGAATACTGATTTTGTTATAATCTACACATCAGTGTTTCTTAACCTTTTTAACGCAAGATCCAACATATTTATTTGTAGTTGTATTGCTACTATAATTACTTACTGTTTTCACCTAGTTCCTCGTTTTTATGAAAGGTGACAGCTGTCATTTTGCATTCTGCAATTGTAGATCGTGTAGATTGAGAAACATTGCAATATATTGTTATGCAAGTCTATTAATGCAAATGCAAAAAAAAACACGTTAACCATTAATACATTTAAAATGCTGTGTATTAAGTGTTAAAAGTCTAAGGTCACTCTGTTATTAGCAGTAATAATTTTAATGTGTAAGCATTCATTGAAAGTAAAGTAAAGTTATGTAACTCATGTCGTAATGTTGTTAATTCAAACAATTTACATAGTAACTTTTAAAATATTATAAACAATAAATAATAGTGCGTAAATCTAAAGTATTTATGTATAAACAGAAGACTATTTAATTAAAATAAACTCAGTGTCTGATAGTTTAAATTCTTGAAATATGGCATTCCTCCTGTATTCCTGATAATGTGGAAAAGATGTTAATACGAATATAAAGTATGAATAATTTCGTGTACGTTGGAAAGCACTTCTTTTTATTAAGAAACTACATTATTCTTAGATTTATCTAAAAATAATGTAAATATATTATGCATTCTGAATGTTTGAGGAGCGACGAGAGGAAAACAAAACCAGTTTAAGAAAAGACAAAAAAAAAGTTTTCGTTTACTTTCAAATGCTTCGAAAATTTCTTTGAAGAAAATACTACATTTATAATTGCTGAACTATATTTTGAAATATAAGTAAAAGAACAATATTCAAATTGAACTTTAATGATTTGGTACTCATTTCATTGGATATGAAATGACAAAGAAAATGTAGATTGATTTTCGTTTATTGAAAGTTTTTTTTGTTTAAATTGAGTAATAATTATAATTATTGAGTAATAGCGTTTATGCATTGAGTTGTGAATAGTTTAAAGAACGTACCACTCTTATAATGAATATACGAAAGAACCAAGTATATATTTGCATACATCTGTAAATACAAGCAACATAACTCATGGTGAAAGTTCAAACAACATTGTAAAATGTTCTATATTTCATATGCATGTACATAATTTGGTATGTATCTATGAATGTAGTATTCGATATATTTAAATCTAATTTACAAATAGTAATATAAATAATAAATTGAAAGAAATTCCTTCACACTAATTTTGTGATATTATATTTTTCATATGTATAATTTTAATTTATTAAGTTTTAGTAATTAGATATTCTATTTAAATTATATTTAATATTAATCAGGCAGAAAGACCTCTGTCGTTAGCCATTTGTGCCAAAAATATGCTGAAATAAAAAAAAACATGTTTTTTTATTTTTAATAATAATGTTTCTTGAAACAATCACAAACAGATCGAAAATAGAAGTTATTGAAACAATAATAATTATAATGAGATATACAAAAATCAACTGTTCCAAATTGACCATAGGTCCTAAAATATTATTAATATGTTAATCAATTTACAAACTTAACCAAAAAGTGCCAAAAGTAAATGATAACTATATAAAATAAGTGACATAATAGATTTTTGTAAACTAATGAACGGAGATCACTATTTTACATATTTTTTGTGGTTTTTCACTTATTCGTTCACTAATTTGTTAGAATCAACAAAATGATTGCATTGTATTAAAAATGTATACATTTTGTTTACTAGTGATTGAAAATATGTGCATTGAAGGAATTATGAATAAATAAAAATCGTATTTATATTTAGTTCAATAGTAATTATTGTATGAAAAAGACGATAATTAGCATAACAGACATGATTACTTTGTTTTCCGAGAAAATTGCAAATTAATTTATCTGAAATCAGGAAATAGTATTAGTTACGATCGAGCAAGGTTAAATAATTGTTGGAACACATGCATTTACTTAAGACTTTATGCTATTGTGAATGAAGCGGTCTCGATAAGTTACGACATTTCCAATGTGTACACCTAGCAACTGAGTGCATTTGTTTGTAAGAGAACCGTCGATGAAGATAAAAAAATCGAAACCGAAATAATAATCGTACGTAAACTGAAACATAAAGTAATTACCATAAAATGCGCGTTCTTATAAGACAGAAATAAAATAAGAGCTTTTAATTCGTCCCAGATGGTCGACGGCCTATATTTTATTAATAATACATGCAGAATTTACGGTCCAACCTGTGGTGGGACGATGGTATTTTGTTCTTTTGCTCGGACTCGACTTTTCGTTTGGCTTTTAATTTCAAAACCAATAACAAATAAATTTTCGTATGTGCATGTGCCCACACGCTCGACCCGACGGCTGCCGTCGAGCGGTGGGGCTACCTACCATTGGTAGAAGAGGTAGAAAAAAAAAACTGAGCAAATCAAAACCCACTCAGTTTTACACTTTACATTGCGAGTCAAGACGTCGGACGGTGAAAGCTGACGGCGCGCGCGATCAATTAGCACCCGTCTCGAGTAAATCAAATCGTGGAAACCGCAATGTTTTCCTCCGAATGGTTAATATAAATTTGGTGCTTCCGCTTTGCTGAATAGCGAGATGTTAATTTTGTTCGTTTCTTTGCTTGCAGGGAGTTCCCCGGATCTGCTGCCCTCGATAATGGGCGCCTTCGATGAGCTTTCCGGCAGGAGCTGCATCGAGAAGTCAACGCAATCCTCGGCGTGTCCGAGGCGCATCTTCCAGGTGAACAACTTCAATTTGTCGCCGAACGTGAAGAAGATCATCGCGAATATACCGGACGACGAGACTGCCGCCGCTCAACAGGAGATTTACCACCAGAAGAGGCTGAGCAGGATCAGCCTGGGCAGCAAGAAGACATCCCCGGAGATAAGGAGCACCGAGAACCTGGAGAAGCTGACGGTGTCTCTGCAGAAGATCCTGTGCAATCTGTCGGACAGCGTCGACAGCAGAAAGTGCGGAGGCGGCGTGCGAGTGGATGAAAGTGCGGAAGACGAGGAGGAGAGCGTTCTGATGAAAAGTGCGGCGGCTACGAAACCCAGGCACCTGTGCCACTCGAAAAGTGCGTCCAGTGGATTCGAGAGCGAGGAATTCGACACGAACAACAAACCGCTCGGCAGCTACATGCATAAGTCACCATCTGGGATCGCCTCGAGGACGCCAGTCGGAAGGAAGAACATGGGAAAATATTTACAAGTGAGTGACCACAAACTTGACCCGAACCTTATCCCGACTAATTGCCCAGCATTAAGTACTATAAGCAGGTTAAGCACGTACTTATTTCCAACGAAGCACTAAAACCATTATTACTTACTGCATTTAGTACTAATCAAAGACCATCAATCAAATATTGATAAATTATATTGCTTCGAAGAGAACTCTCAAATTGCATTCATATATTCTAAAAATGAATTTTACCAATCGGTGGAAACGCTGTGGTCCAATAACCCTTTTGTAATAACTGTACAGCAAATTAAACTATTATTAGTTTCACCAATGATTAACTATGCAAAGAAATTAATTAAATTTATCAACAATCAAACAAACCAAATAGAAAAACTAAAAAGAAATTTCAACATTATTTCTTATACTCATTGAAACTACAATAAATGTTGACCAATTGGTGGAAAAACTGCAATCAATATCCTTTTGCTTAGTTAAAATTAAACAAAATACATATTGATAATGATTAAAAACTAAAATAAAATAATATTATTTCTTACACTTCAAAACTCTAAAATTTGAGCCAAACCTGATCTTATAATCGACTAATTTCACAGCATTAAGTATCATAAACAGGTTAAGTACTTAAGCACTTATACCCAACAAATCACTTCAACCACTTTTATTTGTTTTATTTATTATTAAACAATAAATTCAAGAAGTTAATAGTTCGTATAATAGTTGAAAAATTAATATTCTTGAAACATTTTGACTCCGATCAATTGAAATTTATCAATGATTAACTGGAAAAATCTAAATTTGTTTAATATTCTGAAAATAAAATGTTATTTCTAATAAACACTTAAAAAAAGAATATAGTTTTACAGAAAAGTCTTAAATTCTATTTACTCTTAGAACTGTTTACATCAAAGGAATTAATTGGATTATACAAAGTAAATTTGAAAATAATGTTAAAATAAAATGTAATGTTATTAAAATCTAACCAAAACAATGCCAAATAAAAAAAACAAATTACATTTTAAATTGTAGGCCGAAACTAATTCTTTGGCTAACCCTTTAATCACTTTTTCTGATTATAAATATAATTATTATTTTCAAAATCCTAATATTTTTTCCGTAATAAAATTTCTAATCAATGCCTTTATCCAAAATGTAATACCTATTTTATAGCAAGCCACATGGCTTCGTTCATTCAGATGCAATAAAATCTCAAATATAGTTCTTTCAATGCTTTCCCATTTTAGCACAATAAAACGGTGATTCATGTAACAGCAACTATATAATATCTATAATATTATTTGGATAATTTCACGACGAAAAATATTCTAAAATTAAATGTTCAACTCCGACAAAATACGTTTAGCTGTTGTATGAATTTCTTAGTAATTTTTTTTAACAAGTTTATGATGTGTTAGCCAATGTTTTATAAACAATATAAGCTTGGATATTCATTTTACAAGTAACTTTTCAATGGAATTAAAAATTATCAAACGTAAATGATTTACAAGAAGAATTAAAATGGAAAGAAAAACTTTAATTGATATAGTCGTACAGTTTTTTTAACCCGTTATATTAATCGCATTAATGCTGAGGTAATTGGTTTTTATAGGAATGAAAATTGAAAGAAAAAAAAATATTATAGTTAAACTGCTTATATTCAGTATCAGTTACGTTCCAAGTAACTTGTTAAATGCCACATACTTTACAATATAAACATATCGATGATATAGTTACTCGAAATACTTGACAAGTATACAAAGTGTATACAAATACTCTCAAGTTCCAATTTATTTCTCAAGTTGACAAATTATTGCATATTTGTATTTTTTTTTTGTTATTATGTGTTATGTCCAGGAATTCAATATCTACTTAATTATATAATAGTTGATAACAAAATTGTTGGTCACAGCACATTTGCAACGCACAGAATGATTTTCACTGTTTATTTACATAGAAACGCTGTTTGAGAATGCTGTATGAACAAACATTCTTCGTATAGTTATCACTTCTTAAGCAGATATTCACCACTTTTCAAATTCTTTAATATTATAAGCGTGATATAGCAGGTCTGTGTGAATCAAAAGATATTTGTTGTTTCGATTATTCAGTTTTTTTGTTACTTATAACAATTAGGAAGTATAACCTGCAACGTAAATATTTACGTATAAGCGCATACGCGTACAAAGGCGTGTGTTATTTTTACTTGCAATGTATGAATGGCTCAAGTATAATATAGTCAATAATGTGGCAACTACGCATCTCCTTAAAAGTCTAACAAGTACTAACAATAAAATTCATCAAAAAATAATCAAATACAGTGCCATCTCTGCTACAACTAAAATATAATATATTTTAGGTCAGGTATGAGCAACACGCGGCCCGTTAAACATGTTTATGCGGCCCGCCAAGTATTTCACTTTATGTGCGGCCCGCCAAAAAATTTAAATTGGCCCGTTGATTAAAAAGGTTGCTCATCCCTTCTTTAGGTGATAAAATAAGATAATACGACTCCACGTAATATAATCACTTATTCTTAATTCATTATCTTAAAATATATTTTTCGTTATTCAAAAAATAAGTACAAGTCTAATATTTTCCAATTGCGCAGTATTTCTGTTATATTACCAAGCATCCCGTTTGCAAAATCACTATCAAATCGCTGTAATCTTGTTGCTGAAACCATTTGTGTTGTTTTCTTGGCCTTGGAAATTAAGCTAAACCGTGCAAAATGCAGCGTTTATTGGCATGTTTATTGACGCTTTACTTATTGTGGTGTGTTATCAAACTTCCCGTGATTTACACTTCCTTTATTTACTTTCGTAATTGAGTTTCAGAATAATATAATTATACTCCTCACGACTGCGCCCAACGTAAAAAATACTTCACAATGTGTGGTCGAAATTTCCTAATGATAACTATTCTGATTATAGAAGTGACATATTTGATTTTCTAACAATTTAGTTAAAACTATTAACACGAATCTCACGAATTGAATGGAACTAGACTAGAGTGCCGCTGAAAATATAAGTGTATAAGAATTTTTATTTCTCTTGTAAATTTAATTCCTATTAAAAAGAAACGAGTTTTCTAATTTTCAGACCTTCAAAAATCAAGCATTTATTCTAAATTTCATTTAGTTAACGAGTTTTTAAAGATGGAATAAAATAATCATTTAAAAGATGGAAAGACTTTAGTTAATCACCTTATTTCCTAAAGCAAATTAATTTTATCTCAATATTTTTTTTTAATTGAAACTATTTCAACAAATTTTTATCTAATTTTAATCATAATTACCTATTCAGAAAGTATCTTAGCTGATCGATTTTTAAGCAAAGTGATCGTATAAACAAGGCCTCAAAATTCCAACAAAATCCGTGATGATTTTACGTGTTAGATACACATCTATATGTACTGTTTACTAATCATAATTTTCTAAAATCAATATTATGTTTGTATGTATATTGAACATACCTTTGAGTAGTTTCTAAAAGTAAATTATCGCATGACTTTGAAACTTTGATCTTTCAATAACTAACAAATGAAGTTATTGAAAAGTAATTGACTAAAAACATGTTTGATTTGATTTTAAGATAGTATGCATGGATATAAATGTTTTAAATTATTCTAATTATTATTACATAAACGCAAATAATCTAAGGTAGTTAAACTACAGGAAAGATTTAATAAAAAAATATAAACATATTTATTTATGACGCTCAGGAATTAATTAACTAAGTAATTTGGATTTGGGGAACGTAATTATTGACATCAATTAAATTTCTCCAATAATTGAGCCATAAAAGTAAATTTCTTTTCGATCGAGAGAAATATCCAGTTGAAAGTGAAATTTATAAAAGATGTGATCGGTGTTTGAATCAGAATATAACTTATTCTATGGTAATAATCGAATATATCCACTGTTTAATTATGTATCTTCCTTTTGGAGATTTTTGTTTCTCATAGAAAGAAGTACACTCTTTCTTCAAAATGCTAATTATAAATGAATTATAATTTCAACTTTATATTCTATTAGAAATCGTAATAATTAAATATAATAACACTGATATGTAATTTCCCTTTACCAATAGTTTCTTATAGATAATAAAGAATATTGAAGTAATTTAAATAAATTTAAGAGAAAACAGTTTTTTTTTTAATATATTTTAATAGTATATGAAATATAAATATTTATATAAAAAATAAATAGAAATGTGATGAGTGGTGATTGTAACTGTGAAATAAACTAATGAACATTTGAAAATATAAACAACTTTATAAGAAAACGAAGTAATTTAATATACTATATACTTTATATAAGTGGATTCAAAAGATCAAAACAGAGTGGAGAAAATTGAAGCAAGGCAAATCGCAGTATACGCGATAGTAATGTTTATTTTCCTAACAAGATCTAGACGGAGGTTAATGGTCTGATAATTAGTGTTTCTTCCCTTTTATTTTTATCTTTCGGAACACTTTCTTCGCATTCCTCCTACAACGCTTCGTTATCGCAGATATTTTCGAACCAGAAGAGGCAATTCAGTCCGAAACAAAAAATCACATAAAACATGATAAAAGAAATATCGAAAACACGTTTATTAATATTAGTTCTACTTCGTCTGAGTGTCATAAAAATACGATTTTCATAAATATTCCTTTTTTGGGAAATGATTAATTTTCATGCAATTTGCACGAGACAGGATTATCTCATTATGATGCATTATTATAACTTACGTCATTTTTAGCATGTACTTTTTATCAATCTATTCTGAGACAGTTGAATTCGTTGCATGAATAAATAAAACAATGAAGAGGCGTACACTTCATACGACAAATACATCTTACATTGTCAAGAAGACAATAAATGCAATGAGTTCTATTCAGTTTGATTTTTTTTGTCCAAAAATATTTTATTTAATGTACTAATTTGTTATGTCACTTTATATTAAAAACTTACGTCATTTATATCAAAACTTTTATATTCATAACGTCACTAGACGATTCACCTTAATTTAAACTTCATATTAACAAAAGAACAACTAAGTTCGCTTGAAAATATACCTTGGTTTTGATTGTTTAATTTACAGTTTTTATAGATTCATTAATAATATATATCAAAATATGTATATCAAATTAAATACTTGAACTATTTTTTAAATCGATTTTTTGTTTGTTTTTATCTATTTAATCAATGACTAATATAATAATATAATAATCATTCATTGAAGTGTTCGTAAATTAGAAGATTCTAGTTCAGTGTTGATTGAAGTTTTTGAGTTCATAACTTCGAGAAGTTGAAAAATAAAGGGAGATGCTGAAGAAGAGATGGACGTGAAAAAAGCATGTGTTGCGTTCACATGTGTGTGTTTATTTTTACACCAGTCGATGTACTTTTTCGTGAGATTCGAATTCCGTCCTGTTCACAGATTCCCAGCGAAAGTACCAACAGTACTCTGTCCTCGGAGGTATCACGTCCGGTCTCACTGACCAGCCTGGGTTCGTGTTCGTCCAGCGGCAGCAGCGGTCTCCATCAACAAGGTTCAGCCTATTTGGCGTCCGCGGAAAGTCTAGACAGCGACGTCGAGCCCACAGGTAGCCAGGGTAAGATTAACCTTTTCCATTTACATCGAAATACCAATCTGGAAAGCGCACCATCGAAAATTGGAACTCGCTGCAGCAGCCAAGCATCAGCATCATCGTCCCTTTTCGGAAATTCCATTTAGAGTCACACATCTCTCCTCTCACTCACCAACTCAAGACGATTTCAATTATATATTTTAATTCGTAATCTAATCTCGACCCGTCCATCGTAACCCATTTCTCCTGTCCAATCTGAAAATGGAATCTTCTTCCCAACATTGACAATAATTAACCGAAGCGCTTTAAACAACAGTAACAATATTGTTTTTGTTCCTGTCGTTTTTTTGTTGCTGTTGCCGAAACAACTTTCTAAATCCTTCGAGATTATTAATATTCGTGCAGTTTTTCGTTTCGCGACGTGCTGCGAATTGCAAATTTGTGATCGGCAAATTTTGTTTCCGGTACGCAGGTTCGGCAGATAGCGGCATTTCCGATTCAACGACGACGATGAGCCCCGAGCTGCGAGTACTCCAGGAAGTCCTCGAGACCGAATCCGTCTACGTCCAGGATCTCCGGCAAGTCATTGAGGTGAGCCTTACATATTTAATAGAATAAGAAATTGCCCAGAATGATGCAATCACCGTTGTTGTTTTATTTTTGTTAAGATTCGGAACGGTTAACGATTTGCCCTTATAAAGTGAGCAACTGTAACTGAAATTCCAGCAACGACCGCGGCTCTCTTGCTCCTCTCTGCTGTTTATTTTATTCCTTGGGTGAGTCACGGCCCAGGTATTCTGCCGTGATGTTCTGAAATGAAATTTCCGATTCGCATTTAGCCTGGGGCGCCTAACGCACTTTTAATTGTTCCGAATTAAGTGATGGAATTTAAAAATTCATTAGTGACCTTAATGTGCGAAATCGTAGGATAATCGAGTAATTGTTCCCGCTGCGAGAATGATGAATATTCGGAGGAGAGCGCGCTGTGAATCTCTAATTGATGACACTCGCTCGGTCTTAGTCATAAAGTCGAATGTAATTACAGCGTGAAGCATGCAGGGATTATGCGTCGCCGACTTCTCTCTCTCTCTCTCTTATCTCTTAATGCTCTATGTAAACGTTTGGCGCGTAAATCACGCAGTTTCATCATTGAGAATTGTAGTTATTTTGGACTTTGGAACCTCTGTGTCTTCGGATGTTTTTCTTTCTTTCTAGTCTGCTGTTGTAAATTAAAGGTGAATAAGAAGGCAGAGGCGTCGCGTTCTTGGAACGGTCAATGTGTAAACAAAATGACCTTAAGCTTCCGTTACGAAACCGTCAGGCGGGAATCGTGGATTTTAGACACGGAGCGCGGAAATAGTGGATGCCTCGAACGTAGCCGGCCTTGGCCAAGGTTGCGGGCATCATTCGCGTCACCTCTTTTCAAAGACACAATTACGAATTTCATGAATTTCAGGGATATTTGGAACCTTGGAGAACCGAGTGCCAGATCCAGGGCCAACTGAATCACCTGTTCAGCAACATCGAGGAAATCTACCGGTTCAACGAGTGAGCTATCAACAAAGACGTCGATTGATGATGACTCGAGGTTCTAATAATTTGTTCTTTCTCCAGGTCTTTTTTGCAACATCTGCTTTCGGCCAACTGCGATCCCAGCCAAATCGCCAATGTCTTCTTGCAGAATGATTCGGGTTTTTCGATTTACACGGTCTACTGCACGGACTATCCGCGAACGATGAACGTCCTCACGGAGCTGACGAGCGACGAAAAGACGGCCGTTCTGTTTCGTGAGCGACAGACGGCCCTCGGCCACGCTCTTCCCCTGGGCTCCTATTTGTTGAAGCCTGTGCAAAGAATACTCAAGTACCATTTGTTGCTGCAGGTGAGCTAACCCAAGACCGAAATCGTGCATTCTAACTAATTGGATTTCCTCGTTTCTAATTCGCAGAGGCTGTCGAAACAGTGCGAGAGCAACCACAAGCCGACAGTCGATCTCGCTTTGGCGACGATGACCAGCGTCGCAGCGCACATTAACACCATGAAGAGGAAGCACGAGGAGGCCGTAAGGATCCAGGAGATCCAGAGTCAACTGTACGGTTGGAACGGACCAGATCTAACCGCCCTTGGCGAGCTGATAGCTGAAGGAACCTTCAGAGTTGGAGGAGCGCGTGGGCGGAGACACGTCTTCCTCTTCGATAAGCTGTTGCTGATGGCCAAGAGCAAACCCGACGGCGCCTTCGCTTACAAGACCCACATTATGGTAAGAGGAAATGTTTCTAATTATTTGCTCACTTAATTCACAAGATTCTTAAGATATTTCTTGCAAATTATACACTCACTCATTTCCTCAAAAAAAAAACTTTAAAACAAACTAACAATACATATAGTTTAATACTTTTCGTAGATATATTCAGTTTACTTATCATTTTTATTTATTGGAGATAGACATTGCAATTACGATATAAAAGTGACATCTTTTCATAATAAAGAAAAAGTGTTATATGGAAATTTCAGCCTTATATCGTGTGTTATTAACTAAATTAATTATTTTAACTATTTATATAACCCAACTTCAATCACAAAGATAATGTTGCTTGAATTAATATACCATAACATTTAGTATTTAATATACAATGAAGGTGAATAATATTATTTAAACGTTATTTCTCAATGGAAAAATAAATCTCTGGACAAATTGAAAGCTGTACTCAAAGATTGTAGCATTATCTGAAATTGTAAACTACTGCAATTATTTTATTATATATGATAATATTTATCAACAATTAAGACGACTGATTGATCTATTATTAACTAAGAAAAATACTGATAACTATAAAAAAACTCAGTACATTTTATTGTTGCAATGTATTTTATACAATGTTATTTATTTTTTATATACTTTAGCAAGTGTGAAAACGCCCTGGTTAATTACAAAACTTGCAATAGTATCAATACTACCTGCACACGGTCAATATTCTTGTATATCTTAAAACACATCAATATTTAATCGTGCCTATATCCATTTAATACAATAAAAGTGACCGAAGAACACAGAATACGTCTAATAAGAAACCAAAAAGAAGACTAAACAAATCAGAACTGTGACAAAACAGAACGTGGAATACAACTATTAAACAAGGCATAAATAGTTCTCAAATATTCTGACCTCAAAAAAACTAATATTGTTTTGTGTGCTCGATAAATATAATTTATTAAATATTATCAACACCAAGTGAATAAAGTATAAAATATACACGCAAATAATTAATAAATGAAATTAAGCATTATGTAATGTGAAACTTACTAATTAATTATTTTCTAATTTAAAGGTCCTTTATTAAATAATTATATTATAATTAAATTACATCAATTATATCAAAAGCATATTGAGCATTAGTCTTTTCATACTAAGAATCGATTTATTTAGAATAGCCAATATGTAACATATGTATGTGAATTCGTGAAACTGCAGTATATATTCATCACCAATTAATGTCAATTTAATTTCTAATAATTTAAATCTTTAAAAAATATATTTGAAAATTATTTGATTGGTACCAATAAAACTATTTCCATTTAAGTATCCGAATGTCATAAAAAGAATAATTTCAAGCAGTGACGTAGAATAATAGTTTTTTTTTACAAATGTAACATATTTAACCACTCTCACTAACTAATTGTAATGAAGATAGTTTAAAAAGTGCTAACGAATACGATTCATCAATTTTATCAATTCAATAAATGTTTTAATTCTTTTCTATGACATGTAGAATTATTACAAGATAATTATCAATTTAAATCTATTAATTAATCTATTAATGAGTGTTCATTATGTAAAAAAAAATTGGGATGTATAAAAATTGAATAATATTAATAAACACATTTTCATGCTTGAAAACCAAGCACACATAATATTTAATATGAAGAGTCAATATTTAAATACCTTAAAAATAATGTTGAAATCTATATGGTTTATCTTATATATATCTAATACTTATTCATAAAACAAAGTTATACTAAATTCAAATGCGAAGTGTATGTTATTTTTAGACACACTTATACTTAAATGATGAAAGTGATATTGTTTACAGCAATATGTTTTATATGAAAATTCTGTATTACTCAAATTGTTATAAATTGAAGATTGATTTATGTAAAAATATTTGTCAATTAAATAAAAGAACAATTATTAATCTACATTCTATATTTTATTTTCAGTGCTCGAATTTAATGCTTGTCGAGCAGATCCGAGGAGAACCTCTTTGCTTCCATGTATTGCCTTTCGATAATCCCCGATTGCAGTGCACTTTGAGGGCGAGGACTCTGCAAATTAAGAAGGACTGGACGCAACAGATTAAGAGAGTAATTTTAGAGAATTACACGGCGGTTATACCTATGCATGCTCGGCAATTGGTGATGGAATTGGGTCAGGAGGTAGAGGAAACACCAGAGGACGAAGGAAACGAGAAGTGGTCACCAATAAAGCAACACTCCACACCACAGTACTTGGAGAGGAGGAGCCGTGTGCGTAAGACCAGAGATTTCACGAAACGGCGAGCCGCTTCGCAAGATCGGCCTTTCCAGTTGGGCAGTTGGCGACGAAAAAGCGACCCGAGTGGTATCCAGTTTTATAACACGAAGACGATGCCTAAGAAGATTTCTAAAATAAAGAAAGCCAAAGAGTGCGCTACTGTCTTTTACACGGACCTGTCGGATTCGGAGAATTGTGATATGATCGGCGCCTCAATCGATAGTCTGAACGTGATCAAAGAGCGAGGTAAGAGCTACGAGAACTTGGAGGAAACGAAGACGGAGCAACAGACTAAGAACATCGCGCAAGTAGTGAATGATTTGCTGATGAGCAACGAGGAATTCCAAAAACGGCTGCAAAGACAACGGTCACGGCGCGAGAGCACAGAAGAGAAACTCAGCAAGTCAGATTCACTACCACGATCTTTCCAGTTGAATCAGCAAAGCCAACCCACCTGCAGCTTGACCATCTCCGAGTCGACGACTTCGCTACAAGAGAAAATACCCGAAATCGAAGAGAAGTATGTACTTTTTCTCTCTCAATACTAATAGAAACAGAAATTAAATTCTAATTAATTTTGCAGCGACTCCAGAACTAGCGAGGATTATCCAGAGCACAAAATATACAGGAAATCTAAGATCCGGACCAGTTTAATACAAAAATTCCGCGTTATCCTAAGCGAGGAACAGAGGAAAACTAAGTTGCCTACGTACAAACAAGGGTCGAAGAGCATGGGCGCAAAGATCGCCAACCCGGACTACGCCGATCCTCAAAAACTGTTTCCGAATCAATTGGAAGCGAACTCGCAGACGGCCGAACCAACGAACCTCATGATCAGCGACTTGGACATGGACATGACCATCAATGAGACCGAAGTACTTAAGGAGCTAGACAAGAGGCTCAGCCAGAACTCCCAGATCAGTCTGTGCCGGTCTAGTCATGACGATATTAGTAACAGCAAGGAGATATTCAACTCTAGTCACAACTCCGACAGCTACTACGAGAGTCTGCTGGAGAAGAGCCTCAACGACGAGGAGAAGAACATCGAGAAGAGCGATAGCTTCCGGTCGACGGTTCGGCCTCAGACGACGTCATCGTACCTTAAGCACCAAGAGGCGGTGAGCAGGACGCCGCCGCCTCCGATTCCGACCAAACCCAAATACTTGAGCAAAAAGAGTACAAAAGTCGACAATAAAAATTGCGGGAACAGTGAGCATCTGAAAGGCTGGGTGAAGACGATGGTGGACAGATTTGAATGACCACCGTTCTTTTAAATTATTTCTTCACGAAAAATACAAAAAATATCAACGTTTGCAGGACCCTCGCCAATTGTCTGATAGTATTAGGTATACAACGAAATAGGACATTGGTCTTGTCCTGCCTTACAATAAAACATATTATAGTGAATATGAATGAGTACGAGATAGAGAGAGTAAAGAATTAAGAAAATTCTATTATATTTTCTAGGCTGTTTTTAGCTTTATCATATCTATTTTTTAACTGTAATTGTTAAAAGATGTGAACGATTTTATCCAAGTTATTACTGTATTCGAAGAGAGAAAAAGTGTTGTTTCAGTGCCAAATATTTTAAGTACTAGTTTTATAGTAGATTAAGATATTTAAGAATGGAAAGTTTATGTATCATAATAACTTGGACTATTGTAAAATTGTAAATTATTTAAATTATTCTAAAAAAAACAATAAAAATATATGTTGTATCCTTTCCATTCAAAACGAAGAAGTAATGAAACTCCAATAATTTATTGTTACTTAGTGGCGTAGCAGAACAAAGTCTAATTTAATTTTATATTGAGATTTTTAGAAATATTCTATGTATATTCTAAAGAAATAAACGTAATAGAAATGTTCCCTCCTTTATTTTACTTTTAATTTATTGATGAACCTTTCATTGTCACCTTTATTTTATATTTTATAAAATCTAAATAAATTAGGTTCAAATTATTTATTAAATATATTGTTTCTTAAAGCATCTGATAATAAATATATTTAGTGCAAATAAATTAAAATTATGAAATTTTGTTTCTAATATATAGATAACAATTTTGTCGCCATGATTACTCGTAAAATGGAGATTTAGTATAGATGGCGCTTCTAAGGATTACGTAATTTAAATATTAACACTAACAAAAAAATGAATTGAATAATGGTACCATTAATTGCCAATACATTTGATAATGAATCTGGGAGTTCTCATTGAACAACAATGTCATAATATTCCCTATATTATCATGAGGTTGACAGCTGTCAACAATCAAAACAAAATCCACATGATTGGCGGTGGTAGTCTACCAAATATGTAATCGATTTTTAAGTGTACAAAAACAGTAATTTTAAAAGTGTTGAAATGGAAGGTATTCACAACAAAAGCAAACATTTTAATAAAACTATTATTCAGTTAATAACTTATACTTTTCTGTTCTTTCAAAGGAAATTTGGCTTTGGAATCAGGCATATTGGCAGTCCTATTGGTATTAGTTCGCATATTTTTCTTGGTGCATAAAGTAACGACGGGCCACACGAAAGTGTGGCACAAGAAACGAGTGAATGCTGCAAAGACACTAGTTTGCATAGGATCAGGGGGTCACACAACAGAGATGCTGTGTTTGATGGCATCTCTAGATTTCTACAAGTATAGTCCTAGACATTATGTGATGGCCAGTACTGATGATAAAAGCTACAGTAAGGTGTTTGCCTTAGAAAAGGAGAAGATTAAAGATGCCAAAGATTATTTCATAAGGACAATACCAAGGAGCAGAGCAGTCAACCAATCATATTTCTCCTCAATATTTACAACATTATATTCTATCCTGTATTGTATACCAATGATGCTTAAACTTAGACCTGATTTGATATTGTGCAATGGGCCAGGGACTTGTATACCAATTTGTGTTATTGCATTTTTACTAAAGGCTGCTTTTATTTGTGATACTAAGATAGTTTTTATCGAGAGTTTCTGTAGAACTCAAACATTTTCATTAACTGGTAACATATTGATGTATATTGCAGATAATATTTTGGTGCAATGGCCTCCATTAAAGAGAAAACTGAAAAGGGCTGACTACATTGGACAATTGCTTTAAAATTGTCAAAACAATGTACTTTTTTATTTAATATATATATAATTTGTAGTGTTTTAAAGTGAGACTCAATTTGTACAAATTTTATTTTGAATTAATAAAAAAAAATCATTTATTTCTCTATAGTGTCTTCATTTAAGGCTGCATACGTAAGGCACCATCCAAACGGATAGTCTCACCATTGAGCATTGGATTCTCAATTACGCTTTGTACTAACTGGGCAAATTCAGTGGGATTTCCCAAACGTTGTGGGAAAGGCACAGATTTAGCTAGGAATGTACGCACTTTATCAGGTAGAGAGCTCAACAATGGGGTTTCAAATAATCCTGGAGCAATTGTACAAACACGGATTCCTTGGGTGGACAAATCCCTAGCCATTGGTAGAGTCAGGCCAATAATGCCAGCTTTGCTGCAAGCATATGCAGTTTGGCCCATTTGTCCTTCATAACCAGCTATACTAGCAGTATTGATAACAACACCCCGTTGTCCATTCTCATTAGGTTCATTTTGACCAATCAAACCAACTCCCAAGCGAGCAACATTGAAGGTTCCAATGATATTCACCTGAAAAAGCACATGGCAAATGATCACTGATTACATAACACATGCTAATCATCTTACATTAATAACTTTCGTGAAATCTTCCAGGCTGTGGGCTTGATCTTTCTTGAAGTTGTATATTTTAAAGGCAACACCAATTCCAGCACAATTGACCACATTGTCCAGCTTACCAAATTTTTCTTTGGTTAATTGAAGAGCATTCTTGACATCATTCTCTGAAGTGACCTATTTAATTGGGAGTCATGATGAATAAGTTTTAATTCAATTGAATTTATTGAACATACATCAATTGGGGCAAAGATAACTTTATCCTCTCCAAGTGCTTTGGACACTTCATTTCCTTTAGATGCTGGCAGATCACATAAAACAACACGGCTTCCTTGTTGCACCAATCTCTCCACAGTGGCCTTTCCTAATCCTGAAGCCCCTCCAGTGACCAAACTTACAGCACCCTTAATATATAAATATGTTATAATTATAAATATTAAATAAGTTTCAATAATAATATACCTTCAACATTTTAAAGATGAATAACTGTTATTCAAACAGCAATATTATCTCAAGGCCGAAATTTAAGAGAGTAATGCATAGCATGTGGCTTGATAACATTTTAAAGTATTATCAAGGCCATTTGTGACGTAACCGTAAACAAGACTTATATATTTTTATTGTTATGTAGTAAATAATATTGTAATATACTTGTATACTTTTAAACTTGAACTTTCATAATATATTTCCTTAAACTAAACATAAATTAATCTTCCCATCTGCTTACTTGGTTGCATAATCAAACATTTATACAATAAGCATAAATTGTTCTTAATTATTTATAAAATTTAAAGGAATTTATTTAGAATTTATATGCTATTCAGCTTCTTGATTTTTCTAATTTGGCCTTATTAAAATTGTTCTTTTAAATTCTAAATTTTGAAGGATACCTCAGGTAAATAAATTCATTCATTCTCTGTTTTTTTTTTATATGTTCCACCCATACAAGTTCTTAGTTTTCTTGTAATACAGTGCCGATACTAAGAACTTGATAGCACCTAGGTGTAATTCAA
>JAFMTC010001029.1:483648-585543 GCA_018845635.1 Nicrophorus orbicollis
CCAAAAACCGAAGAGCACTTGATGGAATTGACAAACCTGGCAGTTATCAACATACAAGCCTGGATGAGCAGCAAGAGTCTCAGCTTAGCACCTGAAAAGACAGAAGCAGTACTACAGGTAGGAAGAAGAAAATAAGACCGATCACCTTCCGAGTCTCGGAAGCAGTCATTGTGCCTCAAAAGTCGGTGAAATACCTGGAGGTGACGATAGACAGCTACCTCTCTTTCGGCCAGCACGTTACCAATGCAGCACAACGGGCAGTATTGACTTTCACTGCAATAAGCAGGCTGATACCGAACATGGGAGCACCAAAATCTAGTAAAAAAAAAGCTTCTGGGTACTGTTGTGCAGCAAATCTGTGAAAAATCCATACATGTGGCAAAGTACAGGACAATACTGAGGAGAGCACTGAAAAAGGTGGCAATACGGGTTTGCAGTGACTACTCTACCATTTTAAAAGACGCGGTGCAGGTAATTGCAGGAATTCTACCTATCGAACTCCTGGTCAAGGAAAGGGCGGAACTGTACAAGAGAAGAAACAACGGTATCACAAAGAACAGAGTATGAGAAAAGACAGTCTTAAAATGGCAGGAAGGGTGGCACGCGTCAACGAAAGGAGCATGGACCAGAAGACTAATAGCAAATGTGGCCAAATGGTTAGGAAGAATGCATGGTGAAGTAACCTTCCACATTATGCAGGCTCTGTCTGGACACGATTGCTTTGGAAAGTACTTCTACTTTATAACGAAGCACAGCGTCCCAAAGTGCGAGTACGACGACCCAAAGCACACCATCTTTACATGCCGTAAGTGTGCGGCACTGAAGCAGGAAGCTTGGGCAAAGCTGGGTGAGACGATGGAACAAGAGAACCTAGTTAACATCATGCTGAAAAGCGAAAAGAGCTGGAATGACATAGCTGGGTACATTAAAGACATCATTAGAAGAAAGGAACAAGATGAAAGAAAGGCACAGCTCGACATTTGCTCAAATTAAAGAAAAATAAACAAATAAACTGCAATTCAATGTTTTTCTTTTATTTTATTATAAACAAAAAAAGATATATTTATACAGTAATAATCAAATAATACAATAAAAATGAAATAAATCTAAAAACAACTGCTTTAGCTGTTACAAAAGGCTATTAACCGTAGTCTTTTCGCCATAATATTGCTATTACTATATTCATATTATGAAAAATTGTTACAATAACAAGAATAAATATTGTATATTTTGTATTACAAACTAAATATATTATTTTTATGGAATATTGAACTTGAATAAATTTTCTTGTTTAATTCGACTAATGCGGATTTAATTTAATTTATTTAATAAACTAGTTTAAATTTGTGCCCAAAGCCTCAAAATATTCAGAACGGTGCTGTATATTATAATAAATAAAATGTATAACTTATTTTATCTTTATTTCATACACGACATTACAAAATAGTTACTTATTTTTATAATATTATATATTTATATATGTTAAATTTTGTCTGGAATTGAATTCATTAAATTTTCATTATTGATGGAGAAAATAACTGAAAGTCGAACGGATTATATGGAAGTTTTATTTATAACATTGATGAATTATGATGGATAACTAGAGAACAAAGAAGTTTATGCAAACATATTACTTATAAAACTGCCAACATGATTCGTTACCCATTTTTCAAATGTGACAGTAATTGTTCTATGTGAAATGTAACCTAGTAAACCAGTTTCTTTACATAAAGTCAAGGAGGTGGTTGTTATAAAAAGAATGCAAGAAGTGTAATTTTCGGGGTCGGAATAATCGATGGTTCCGTGATATTTATATGAATACGCCTTCGGCTTCCTCCTGCGGACAATTAACATAGGTATTTGCACGGAAGAGGGAAGTCTCCGAAAGTGGGTTACCCGTCTATCGATCGATCGAGCAACCCCAGAAAACGATGACGTCACGCCCGAAGACGCGGCACGGCCGGAGTGACGTCACACGCGCGGCGCGTTGCCACCTCCGAGGACGTCGGCGCCGCTTCCACCTCCACAGCGCTGCGAACCGCCAACCACCATCGCCTGGAGCCACCGCCTGGCGCCTCCGCCGTCGCTGCTAAACGCTGAAGAGACAGAGAGGCGTCGATATCGCGACCTGCCTTCGAATGCGAATGTGTGTGGTGGTTCCCCATCGGTGGTGCAGTCGTGCTCGTTCCCGGACGCTCCAATTTTGGATTTCCGTGCGCAAGTAGGGACATAACCGCAACCCCAAACAGACGAAGACATGGAGTACTGGCCTCTGCTCACCCTCCTCGCGCTGGCAATGTTCGCAATTGGATGTGAGTATTATTAGCAAGCGTGTCTTCCGCTTCCGCACACGCAAACTCGCCCGACGTTACATAACCAAGACGACCTTGAACCCTTCACCCGAACCCGCACTACAGAAAAACCGCTTAATCATATGAGTTACATAATAGACAATAGCAAAAAAGTAGCAAGAAGCAACCCTCTCGAAAGAATCTTCGATCAAACAACGTTGAAAAGAGCTGACCTTGAATCGTCTATCGGCTCAAGTGGATCGAAATCATATCATTTATAGCAATTAGCTAATTGACGGTTTCCCGTTGCTTGAACGTCGACGGTGGATTGCAGGGAAAAGAGATGCGAGCTGCATAAAAATCGATTATTGAGATCCGATTACGGCAAAAGGGCTTCACCGCTCGACAAAAAATCATTAACCTACATCGTTGCGAACATCAAAAAGCCACTCGATTAAAATTTCATCAGCGACATTTCGATCAATCATCAACGACGGGGGAGGAAGGGCCACAGCGTACATTCCATTCCTAATCAATTTTACCGTAATTTCCCTGCGGTCATTCGAATTACATTTCCATTAAAGTCGCCACAAAATGCGATCCTGTTCCGCTAATTTCATTTCACCGCAATCATTTGCAAAGAAGATAAATTGAAGACGACTTTTACGTCCATTTATATTTTAAATTAATTAAAGCATCAATATATATTTCATATATTCAAAATTATTTTAATAGTGCTATATTCTCATTAATAGTAAAAAAAACTGTAGTGCATTCCAAATACAAAAAGGCTATTGACAACAGTTTTTCCACCAAACAATATACAATAGTCCTTTCACAATATTGATATTTCATATTTCTTTCTTAATAATAATATTTATTGCAGCAGATACAGAGAGGAAAATAACAACAACATATATTATACAGTAATAATTAAACAAAACCAAAAAAACTGCTGCATCTGTTACTAAGGTCACATTGTTCCCGTTCATTATTTATTGACAACACATTAAGCCAAAGGGCTTTCAACCAAGGTCGATCTATTTTTGTGTTTTTTATTTTTTAATTATTAATATTTATAAAATTTGAATATTTAAATTTTCATTAATGAAATAATTAATATTAATTAATTAAAGTAAACAGGTTATAAACATATTCAAACAATAAAATATAAATTGTCACATTTTGCAACAATCGATTTCATTAAGTCAACATTTAGAATAGAATTTATTTTCAAATATTATCAAACTAATGATCAAATACAATATATGCTATATTGTATGACAATTATTGTATGTTATCCACCAAAAATATATGCAAGAATAAAACAGAACAAAAAATACAAATTACTTCCTTAAATTGTAATTGTAATATTAATTGTTAAAGTTTTTTTTACTATTTATTATTAATAATAAACAATATTTATTTCAAATTGAATATCTATCTTTTTTATTTTCATCATATTTTCTAATAATTAAATATAATTCCTTTGTAACAGCTGATTTTTTTTCATTATTGTTATTATATGAATATCATTGGTTTCTTATGTGTTTGTTTAATTGTTGCAATAAATTTGATTGTAATTATAAGTAATTATATGTTTGTATCTCGTTATAAAATGAAATACATAATTTATTTATAAAATAGCAATTCCTGTATTTCTGTAAAATGTATATAAACAATAACATTATAATGATATTTCTTTTAACAGTAAATTAATCACATCGAGGGCAGAAAAACTGCGGTCGTTAGCCCTTTGCACCAATAAAGATGGTGAAATAATAAGTACATTTATATTTTGATATTACTTATAAATCTACTAAATTGAAATAAATGAACATTTTTATTTAATAGTATTCTTCAAAATGAGAATCAAAATTATATTTAAGATTAATTTTTTGCTTCCATAATTGCAATTAATCTGTAAATATATTGGCTTATTTTTGTATAGTTCAACATGAAATTAAAATTTCAAGTTTATCTAATGTAGCATTTATCTTGTTGTTGTAGTCAATCGTAAGCAATTCCACGAACTGTTAACGCTCATTATACGCGTCATCTCTTATTTTATGAACGATAATATTTTTTTAATTGCTTCAATTAGTCTGTACCACCAAATTAATGGCACGGATCTGAGCGAATTTTAGTTAAAGTAATATTTTTAAGCTTCATCTATAATTTGAAATAATATCAAGTATATTGCTTCTTTACGTGCATTCACCTACTTTTATATTATTATTTAATGTACTTATTATTAGGTAATTATATATTTTTTCGTTTGGGAACTTTACCACAATATTATGATTTATAAATGAAAAAAGGTATACTTGAATGATTCGTTGATTTTATACATTATCGTTAAAAGTCCAACATTTAGATTCGTTTTTTATCCGTTTATTAACGTTTTAAACCCAAGAAATATTAATTGTAAATAATATCTCTCAAAGAAGCTTGGTTTTTCATCCGATTTTCTTTCATTTTTACTAAACGATGCAAAAAGTATAATCAAAAATAACTTTAACTATAAATTTTCGTAGGTTGTTGCAATTTTAATGAAAATTATGTTTGTTAATGCATTTCAATATATTTTGAGTTAGTTATTATTAATATTCTTGTTTTGTTTTCTGTCAAAAGGAAATAAGCAAACTTTGATTTTATTTCTGGTTGATTGTAATCACAAGGCAGGCGGAGTATTGATCGATAGTCCTTAGAATTGCCCCATATTATATTATTATAGTATACAAATACTTCGTCAATACAACGATGAATGTTAAGAACGTGGGATATATTTCAGTCAATACTTATCGTATCGAACAAATCAATCCCTATAACTTTACTTATGATTAGATAAGTTTATATTTAAATAATTCTATTTATACTCACTTCAATTTTCGACAAATAAATATGTTATTTCAATACTTTATTAACTGATAACAAAACTTATAATTTAAAATTAATTAATCAAACTAGATTATAAAAGATAATATAATTACGTTTATTTAATGAAAGATTCCATTTTAATTGAAGACACATTCCGAAGTGTCCCAAGATATATCATTGTATAACTCCATAGTTAATAAAAATGGTTGGTAACTCCGCACTTTACAATAATTTCCCTCACTATTTGAAAAAGAACTAAATAATGTCATTAGTCTCTTAAAAATAAATAGCACACAAAAAAGATATTTGAAACAGACCCCTGTAGGCAATTTCCGGGACTTTTGATAAAAATTGCAGCTTATTTCATTAGTTTTTTTGTAATTAAAATTTATTTTGTTTTAAACTAATCTGAAATAGTACAATAATGAATCGACATTAATTAAAATTATCATATTTGTATAACATGTATTAAATTTCAATTTATTAATTATTTACCTGTTTTCTTGACATAAAATGTATAAACTTTTCCAATTTCGATAATCTAATTAAACAAAAAAGAAATAAGTACATTCGTAATAGATAATAAAGGAAACTGTATGAAGGTCTGACCAGGTATTTCCAAAGTAACTTTTAACACCAAATAAATGCTTTTTACAAGTGAACGTTTATTTTCTTTATTATAATATTTAGTTTATGAACCTATATAGGATTAATTATAACATTCATGACAATAATCATCTATATTAATCACAAAAAAGTGACTAAAGGGCTAGCGACCTAAGTCTTTCGGCACCTTTATGATATTACTCTTACTTATTAACTCTTACTTAGAAACTGTACCGCGTTTACATGTTTATATGGAAACCGCGTTATAAGAAACTCGAAATTTGTACTAATTAGATAAAACATTCTATATAAACTTTATTATCCTCTTCACTTAAAATTTAGATTCTAAAATCACTTCACGAAATAGTTCTAAAGTTAATGAAATTGTATTGTAGAAAATCGTCATAATTTTTGGTTCGCGATTTGTGAAAACCAAATTAAGTGAGTTATAAAAAGATTTACAATAAATACTACAAGAAATCATTACACTGATTTTTAACTTATTAAACCTAATTATCCACTGATATTTCCTTCAATATCGTTATCTTTCATATTTAGAAGCTTCTCTAAATACATTTATCTTTCTTTATCATATAGTTGATTTTCTGTATAATTTTAATAAATATAATTTTAAATGTTCAATTAAAAGTTCTAAAAAATATTGCCATAGAAATAAAAACTAGCATTTTTCTTCAGAAAAAAGGGTCATGTTTCTGTTTCAATTTATGAGTACTAATGACATTATAAAATTGAGGCCAATAAGCTAACGACTTTACAAAATTGCTTTTAACTGAAAAACATTTTGTTAATGGATATTATACATATTTATATATAATCAAATATATAGCTTGTGGGCATAGATTTTTATTTGTTAATAAATAAAACCTTATATTCGTTCATAAATATGAATGGATGAAAATGAAATATTTTATGTCCAAACTATAAGAAGCAATTTCCTATTTTTTTGTTATGATTAAATCAATTTTCAATTTGCAAATAAAACAATCTGCGTGTTCCTATTTTCTATACGAAGAGTTCAACAATCAGATAACCGCAATTGAAAGCTCACCGTTCGTGGTGGGGAATTGAGGCGCCACCCGGAAGTTCGACCTAACTTCTTGCTTTAACCAAACATACAATCCGTATTGATCCGCGTTTTTGTTTCTATGTGCTTCTTTTATGTCAGTTTTTATTATTATTGAATTTCTTTGCTTCTATTTCTGTTCGTTCTTGTTCGCAGGCAACGCCGGCAATAAATGGCAGAAGAACGAGTCTTCGGACAAGTCTATCACATGCTACCAATGCAACTCGGAGTTCGATCCGAGATGCGGAGATCCCTTCGATCCGTACACGCTGGGCACCGTCAACTGCTCGATGAAGAAACCGCTGGAACACATGAAGGATCACAAGCCCATCCTCTGCAGGAAGATCACCCAGAAAGGTACCCTTCGAAATTGCATCTGTATGTTGCATTAAATTAGTGTGGAAAATGTCAGGGCACCGCGGCGAGTTTGGCCCGATGCCATCGATCGATGCACGCGCTCTACAAAACCTAGTAAATTAAAGGGAAAAGGGGAAAACTCGGTCACCGGTCCTGAAAAGACCGCACGTCGCCCTTCAAAACCTGGGAATATAATAATAACGAACAACTATTCCCCAAAGACAAATAAAGCAATTCATTTCACCTGATATACATGGAACCAGGATCTAGGTCAACCGTCAAACTTTTGGTAGATGTCAATTGAAAGCTATGTATTATTATCTTGCTTAAATTCAAATACTGCTAGTAATCATAGTATTAAAATAGATTCATTTACAAACATACATTTATATATATCAAGACGACCGAGTGTCAAAGCTTAAAATACTTTAAAATTTTGGTTCTAGTATTTGGAATTGTAACGAAAAACATTTAATATGTAGATGCAATTATTCAACTAATCGGGGGCATCAATTACATTTCAAATTTTCTTACACCACTTCGTAGATGCAGATTGAATAATATTGTATAGATAGCCCTCGTTTTACGACGGTACAATTTAGAATAACGCCGTTACACATTTCAGCGTGTTTTCCGACTCCCAGAATTTAATTTGATTTTCTAGAGATTTTTAAATAAAACATTTTTGTATTTGTATTTTGTATTAACAACATTATTGCTTATTTTTCACTTATGTACAACGACTGTTTTTAAAAATTCTCTAATTACCAAACGTAAACCAAAATATGCATATTGAAAATTATCTTATGCATGTAATGAATTATCAGTTAATCTAAATCAAACAAACAAAATGAATCAATTATTTCGTAGAATTAAATAAATTAAGAAGAATTTCTTTAGCTAAGATTTACAATTATATAGCACATGACATATATGAAATTGATTGCTTGCTGTATTCAAAATAAGTTGATATTAACTTATTTTTCCTATAGCCATTTTTCGATATATCCACTTTTTTGTGTGTGTGTATGATTGCCACGATATTTACAATCTGTCCATTCGGACATTCAGTAAATAACCCATAGTGCATACACTTATTTCAGAACAGTTGCCCACTGACAACTAGTCCTTTGATGACTTTTTAAAATCATTAGACCCTGTGTTGTATTTGATCGAGGATTGATGTTACCAGGATCAAACCAGTGGTATCTCTCCGGTGGTAGATAACTCAACCATGAGTCGCCTTATCCACTTATATACAGCGTTTTATAAATAATTATATAATTTACTATTTTTTTATTTTATATACGCTTCTCAGATTATTTAACTATTATTATTAATAATTTAACTATTCGTATTCTAATTTGTTACTGAATGGTGTGCTAGAAGTAGAAAATAGCTGAAATGAAATTAATAATAGAACGTAAAAAATACGAGATAACAGTAATGACATGCATTTGACGCAGGATTCTCCATATCTAAATGTAAATTTAACAGTTCATCAACATTAATATGACACCCGCGTTTTTATTCTGAATGTGCAAAAAAAACTTCACTTTTCCATTAACTTTTAAATAATATTAGTATAAGATGAGGTGATTGTGTTTTAAGCGCCTTTTTAGTTAGTTATGACGTCTGTGTACGTACCTCTTTTGCACACGCGCTTGTCTTATTAATAGTTAAAAAATAAAAATATGTGTAACAAAATAAGATAATGTATGTTCAGTAATTCTTGATTAACGAACGACATTCACAAAAATTTAGATGTACATTGAAGAAAAAAATATGTCAAGAGACGAAAGAAGTACAGTCTAAAATGAAAGTACTTTGTTGTCAAAACAATGTTTTTCAAAGGTTTCTGCAAGAATTATTCAAATTCCTTCACTTCTATATTTGTAATATGTAATTCCATAATTGGATTACAAATACTTTATGTGTGAATACAATATTTTACAGAAATTCATGAATTCACCGTAAGAATACTTACTATTTTAAATAAATAGAAATAATCAGGACGGAAAAACTATAACAAATAGATATTTGTAAGAGTTGATTGTTGGTTCATTTGTATTATTTTTATTAATAAGAAAGACTTTCAACCTGTTTTTATTATTTTATTTGATTAATTCTAATCTATTTTACTTATTTTCCAAAATATTAATCATACAAATGTATTAAAACAAAAATATATAGTAAAATAATTGAATTAAAGAATCATATAAACATTAGAGTATAATAATTACATTTTAGATATTAAATCAATAATATTTGTCTATATTATATATCTCACATACTTTCATTGCTTTTTATTATCTCTATATTCTGTAAATTCAACAAAGCTCAGTTTTACAAAAAAAATAGCAGAAATTGTTTCTAAATCATTATTTTTTTTTATTAAGAAGAAATTTTACGAAATAATTATTTTTTTACATATCGTGCAATTAAATTTAGTTACACAATTTAAAGTTGTAATGCATATTTACATTTTTCTTAACTTAATATTTAATTATAAATGTTAATAATCTTATTAATTATTTCAACATTTTTATTAGCCCAAATTGCGATAAAAGGGCTACCGAACTAAATATTTATGTTCTAAAATATAAATAATAAATATATCATATTTTTATTACTTTTCTATAATATTGCCCGCTTACTTTAACAATTATTATTACCTCTATATTCTACAATTCAAGGCACATGCAAATAAAAAATAAATGGTTTGTAATTTAAGTTATTATCATTAGATTTAATTATTATTGCTTTTAATATTTAAAACTAATTGATTTATTTACTTTTTACAGTTTATGGTAAAGTGCGAGTGATCAGAGGTTGTGGATACATAGCAGAAGAAAACGAGAGGGATTGCTACCGCAGGACAGGAACCCACGATGTCCAAATAAACTATTGTTCCTGCACGAAGAGCCTCTGCAATTCAGCCTACACATTGAATCGTCCGTCGATCGTAGTCGCTCTTCTGGCCGCCCTCTTCATGGTTCGGCTGGCGTAAATGCTAAAAATATCAATAATAGTCTTACTAAACAAGAAGGACCCGAAACCATCCAACAACAACATCTACATTACATATAGCAAAGAATAACTGTTTAAAAGAAAATGAAAATCGGGTTTGGGATTATTGAAAGATCAAGCAAATAATTAGTGAATTAAAATGATGAAAACTACATTAGGTACATTACAATTTATTGTTTTAATTGAGGATCTCGAAAGCCCCGCGCGTTTCGAAGTTAAATGCTACACGTAGATATGAAAAAAAAAGTAAAAAAGAAACGATAACGTTTTGATTTAGCTATGCTAATTAGGGCTAAAAAAAACTAAAATCGATTGAACGAAACGCTTCATGTAATCATACTTTAAAGAGTCGACAACTTAAAATCGCAGCCGAAAGTTATTTTGACGCGGGGTTTGTAATACTATATTAAAAGAAATGAAGAAAAGGGTTAATTAATGCAAGAGTACACAGGGAGGTTAATTTGAGGTCTTTAAACCGATTTATCCTGCCATTTGGATTTTTTTTACTTCCTTATAGAAAAAAAGAGGATATTTATATATTAAAAAGGAGTATATATATATATATAATATATAAAAGAATTAATTTTATTGAATTGTTAAACACTGCCAGCAATGGTTAATGTGCAACATCCACTTATGAGAAAATTCTGAACATCGTGCATTTAATTGTTGTTTCATTTAAATTAGTTATTGCTAAGGTATTAAGGGTATCACTAACATTTAGAATTCGATGCTAATTTGCAAACCAAACAAAAACCAATATACGAAACAAAGAATAAACAACAACAACAAACAAACAAAATGGAGTGCGCGAAGCGCGTTCGAACTTCTTGCGTCCAGATCGGATGATGCATGATTGTTTTGAAGCGTTGCCTTTTGAATTCTATAACGATGTTGGAATATTATAATTACTATTATTGTTACATGTGTATACTCGCAACACCGAAATACAATTGTCAAAGTCAAACTATCACCGAAGAAGCGCTGTACTCACGTCTCATCACAAGCACACACACTCTCACACACCATGTAAATTAAATACGATTGACGCGATATTCCAACATGTTATAAAAGCCTTTCAAAATTATATTTAATACGCAAAGAAAAAAAAAGATATATATTGTTATATGAGGAATATGAGAAATCGATGAGAGAATCTAAATAAAAGAATAAAATAAAGTTATTAAATAAATAAATGAAAGAGAGAGAGAGATGTATCCAGGGATATTGTAAATATTGGAGAAATGCTATTTTTCTTGGGATATTTTTTTAAACTCTGTATGATTTTGTTCCCGTTTTATTTATACCTTTTTTTTCAGATCGAAAATGAATGTAATAATAACAATCTGATAAGAAATACGCACGCCGCTCTGTTATTGGATTTTTGCGTCTTCTTTTTATTCGTTAACTTTGATTTTCATATTGTCATTATTAACATGTATGTACAATACGATGAATAGAAGAATAAATATTAATTGTTTCGAAAAAGAATATGTTCTACTAATTATTTATTTCTTTAAGCATATTATGTTTTCCATTTTCTAACACTATTTCTTTTACGGGTCTACTTCATTTGCCCGTCAATCATTTGCCCGGCGCTCATTAGTCCGACCTCCGTTTGCCCGACTGTATTAAAGGCCCGACGTTCGTTTTCCCGACTGTATCGAGATCCCGACATCCATTAAAAGAAAGTAAATAGTTGAGTAAAAGATGAAATAGTTGTGATTTACTTGGTGTCCGAAAGGATAGATTGTAAATGTCGTGGCAACCAGACACACACCAAATAAAAAAGTAAAATGTATCTAGAGTAATTCCTTCAAATGTCATACTGGTTAGCCTTAGCTAGGGGAACAACTAGCAACTTAAGAGAAGAATGTAACTCTTAGTTAATGAAACAGGAGATCAACACTTATATAGTTGACTTCTCCGCAAAAACACTCAACTGTACAATAAAACTACTTAGAATATTCGTATTTGATATTCATAAACCCCTCAAAGACTCCACAACGACGTAACTACGAGATAATCCACGGTGTCCAGAGATTTTTAATCCCGGGACACGACACTATTTTATAAGTCCGAATTGCATTTTTTTTATTTTTGTGTCTGGTTTATTTTTAATTTTACGGAATACCTATATTTTTGAATCGGCAACCGATGTAACTTCATGCGCAATGTTGACGAATTTAAAATATCAACAAGTTGAATTGGTTTGAAATTAGTAGAAATCTGTTGACTTACTTATGCCGCCAAAACTAACCATAAAAAGTGAAAAAGATTGAGATTTAACCAGATTTAATTAAGTTTATTACCATCGAAGATGACAGAATATGAAATAAACGGAATTATGGTGAAGTTTCCATTTGAGCCCTATGACATCCAAAAGGATTACATGAGCAAGGTGATAGATTGTTTAAGAAATCAGCGGCATGGAGTTCTGGAGTCCCCCACAGGAACAGGAAAAACACTCTCCTTATTGTGTTCCTCTTTGGCATGGTTGGAAACAAAAATTAAAGAAACCAACAACCTCAATTTCTTTCCAGACATGAAAAACTTTGATGAAGATTGTCTCAATGAGGTGAATCAATATTTTAGCAAGAATCAGGCACCTAGTCGAGGGGTGATGGGGACACCTCAGATAATATATTCCTCAAGAACCCATGCACAATTATCACAAGCTATGCAGGAATTAAAAAGATCAGGCTATAGTCATTTAAAGGCATCAGTCATTGGATCCAGAGAGCAAATGTGTATACATCCTGAAGTCATAAAGGAAGAGAGCAATGCTGTGAAAATTAATATGTGCCGTATGAAAGTGAAATCATTTTCATGTCATTTTTATAATCGTGTGGAAAGACAGAAAGTCAATCCACAGGTGACTGAGCCTAGTGTAGTAGATATTGAAGACATAGTGAAACTGGGAAATCAGCACAAGTTCTGTCCATATTACATGTCAAAGGAGCTGCAGAAGAAGGCAAATATAATATTCATGCCCTACAACTATCTATTAGATGCAAGAGTGAGAAAATCTATTGGTAAATATAACTGAATTGTAATATAAAATATAATTATATTATTTCAGGTGTTGAATTAACAAATAACATTGTAATTTTGGATGAAGCTCACAACATTGAGAAAATATGTGAAGACTCTGCTTCTTTGCAAATTAAATCTACTGATATTGTATTGAGCATTGAAGGTGTCACTGAAGCAATGAAGGTATTGTCTTCTGAAGCAGGAGATATGGGTATGACATATAATGATACTCCACCAGATTTTAGCCCAGATGAATTGTGCATTTTGAAACAAATATTTCTGAACTTTGAGAAAGTCTTGGATGATATAGAAATTAAAATTCCTTCAGAGGGTGCCACCTTCGAAGGTAAGTATATATTCCAAATGATGGCTGATAGTGGTGTAAGTTTTAGTACTGAAACCAATGCAGCATTTAATATTTAACCATTGCAGGTTACTGAAGAAAATTGTGGTACAGTTATAAATTTAGTAGATAAACTGAACCAATATATGACAACTGCAGGCGAGGGCGTTTTCCAAAAGTGGACGCATGGTTTAAGTTTATTTGAAGACCTGTTGCGTATCGTTTTTAACAATTCTGAACCTAATTACAAACAGAAGTTGGAAAGATGTTACAAGGTATGTAATTTCACTGTTACGGTTTTAATTTACTGTTGTGATTTATTTAGGTACACGTTATAATGGAGGAAGGCGAGAAGCAAAAGCAGAGTTCAAATTGGTTAAGTAAAGCGACAAACAAAGTGAAACCGGCATGTCGTGTACTCAGCTTTTGGTGTTTCAGTCCAGGTTTTGGGTTCGTTGATAACTAAATCTGATCAGAGATGATTATTGACTTTCCATTATTGTAGAATGAACATTCTGATGGGCCAAGGTGTAAAATCTGTGATATTGACCAGTGGGACTTTAGCACCCCTACCACCTTTAATTACCGAATTGGAGTTGAACGTTGGCTTCCAATTAGAGAATCCTCATATAGTTCAAGGCGATCAAATTTGCGTGAAAATTTTGAGCAAAGGCCCCGATGGCCAGGTGCTCAATTGTAATTACCAAAACCGCGATAACCCCAAGTATATCACCTCACTGGGACGAACAGTGAGTAATCTGATTCGAAATATTCCCAACGGTATGCTAGTTTTCTTTCCGTCGTATGTGATTCTTAGGAAATGCAAAGATTCCTGGCAAGAGTCCGGTCTATGGGCTTCAATGAATGAGAGAAAGGTAGAACCAAGTCATCTTTAGGTGGAGGAAATTAGTAATTTGTTATTTTAATTGTAGAGTATCTATGTGGAACCCAAGGAGAAAAATGCATTCCAAGAGGCGATGCAAAACTTTTACAAGAGCGTAAATGATCCTAATTTGCAGGGCGCAATTTTTATGGGGGTCTGCAGAGGTAAAGTGTCCGAGGGTCTCGATTTTGCAGATGCCAATGGTAGAGCCGTGTTGATTACGGGTTTGCCGTTTCCACCCTTAAAGGACCCACGGATTGTTCTGAAAAAGCAGTACTTGGATAAATGCAAACTAAAAAATCGCGAGGTAAACTTGCTTACAATTATTACTATACTCATATTAAAAATCATCTTTCAGTATTTGAGTGGTAATGAATGGTATAATTTGGAAGCCGCTAAAGCTGTGAATCAAGCTATCGGAAGAGTTATCCGACACAGGCACGATTATGGAGCCATAATTCTGTTGGATACACGTTTTAACAATTCAAATGTTTTAAATCATATGTCAATGTGGCTAAGAAGATTTGTAAAGAATGTCAGTTATGTTGATTTAATGAAAGATTTGAAAGTGTTCTTCGAAGAAGCCGCATTAAAGGTGTGATATATTTACAATAAGTAATCTCATTAAATACTTAATATGTGCTTTGCGTTTCCGCTTAGTTTCCAAAGGGTGCCGAAAAACCGCCAATCAAGAATGAAAACAATCCCGTTATTGCTTGCAAATCGGCCAACTTCAATGCTGTTCCATCGTACAAGAAGAATACCGGTCCTAATTTCTTTGGAAATTCTACAGCAAATAGCAGCAAATCGTGTAGTTCGTCAAGCGAAGTAGAAGAGTCCACGTATCAAGTGAAACGCAGAAAAATCACTCTAATCCCCAACAAGACATCACAGGACGCAGAAAACACAACAATCACGAAGCAAGATGTTAAAGATTATTTGATAATGGTAGTATTTGTAACCATCTGTTATTTGGTGTACTTAGCTTTCAATAAACTGATTACAGGTTAAAAAGAATTTGAATGTGAAAGAATATGATGCCTTCGTGTCGGGCATCAAAAAATACAGGGGCGATTCTGAGATTCAAAGACTTTTTGAAACGTTGGATAGCATTTTCAAAACGAGATCAAGTAGCTGGCATCTTTTGCTCGGACTTGGGACTTATATCAGGGAAGAACACAAACAGTCGTTCGAGGAATATATTCAAAAGTGGAAATAAAAGCAATATACTTAATTATTTATTTATTGTTTTATTAACTCCGAACACTATTAATCATGACTAACAATTGACATTAAATTTTGACAACTAAACTATTAAAAACTTGAGTTTTTTTCTATTTGAATACATTTATTTTTACACGTTATTTCTTACTGTGTTTGATGTGAGCAACAGTCTATCTTATTAAAAAAAATCATAGAAAGACATGAATTTAATAAATGCAGATTAATATTGTAATAGTAAAAATATCTAAAATATAGTTTACAATGTTTCATAATTTGCATTTATAAATATTCAACACAGTACAATCAAGAATATGTATGTATTGCTGTATACAGTATTATTACTACAAAAACAAATCCTAAAACAGAATATGCGGTCTTTGTAATAATTTTTTATATTAATAGATCTCTCCGAAAAAAATCTATATTGTTTTGCTCTGTTTTTTTCAATGTTCTGTGTATACAATCTATTTCATTTTGAATATACATTTAAGATTCTATGACTAATTTCGTTATGAGAACTAGATATAAACATTTTCATTATTATTTACGCTATATTATAAAGTTGAGACCAAATGAGCAAAGTGATAAACTATGATAAATCCCTAGTTTTTTTTATATATATTAGAAAAAAATCCTATCCTTTCAGTATGACCGTCGTCCCATTACACCATTTATGCTACTTCCATCTTTTGTTAGGAGTTTGTTTATTGATTTTCTCGTAAATATATTTACATTAATTCATGGTTACAATTTTCAATGTTCCAATCTAACGCACAAGGAAAAAGTAATGAAAAATAATTATTAAAAACATATTTCATGTTATTATTATAATAAATTTATGTTTTCATTTTATGATTATTATTTTTATTGGGCCGAGGTCTTTCTACCTATTTCTAAACAAATGCAGCCGTTACATACTTATTGACCCCTGTTTTAATATTTATTGTAATAGAATCAATATATGTAGAATTGGTTACATAAAGAGAGATTTTTATATTTTAAATTTCTTACTGTTTAAAAACAAATTAATACTCAATTCAAAAATGCTAATAATCTGAATACAGTACTGATAATCTTAATTCAATTGATTTACATTTGTAAATCTTACGCTAAATTTACGTTAACACGTTTAGGTTATAGTAACAGAAAAAATAAGTTTGTTTTGATCGAGTTTCATAGGTTTCGGATGAGATAGTTTTCATTTTTCGGTCAGCAACATGTCGATACGCATCCAAACTGGGAAAAGGTCCTCGGAGACAAATCTGCAAACAAAACTGCAGTCTGTCCCCTTTAAAATACATGCAGACTGCGATGCAAAAGTGAAGAAGTACTTCGAAACGTACGTTAAGGAAAAGGAGAACCGTGAGTACGAATGTTTGTTTATTTTAACCTACTGTTGGAAGGAAGCTCGCATTATTACAATTGTTGCTTGGAGAAAATGTTATTAACATTGATTATATTTAAGATTTAACAGCGTCGTTTCGCGGTTATCCACTCAAGGGGAAAGTAATTGATGTACCTAATGGATATAAAGGTCTTGTGTTGCACGAGAGCATGAAACCCATGACTGAGAAGGAAGATAGGAATTTTTATGTGATACACACTTTTGATAAGTTGACAATGTGGAACTGGGACAAAGTACCAAGCAAAAATGATGCCATGATTCAAGCACTAGATTGGATTGATATTGCAGAAGCAGTAAGTTAAGAAAACTGATCATTGGTTCTCCATACTAAACTTTTTGTTGCAGTTGCATGCACCTATTGTAGAAGAATAGATAATACTGTTTAAATATTGAGGGAAACCACTCATCTGTGATTTGGAGTGAACCTGAGAATACCATATATCTAAAGTAATCAGTTCACTGTTGAGCCCAACAACCAAAGCCTTCAATTCATTACCTTGTTATATTTAAATCTACTTAGTGCCTTATATACCTGTTCATTTTATTTTATTTCAAATTATTTAATGTTAAATTTGGAATCTAATTTTCTTTAATCATTTTAGTGCCTTGCTAATTAAATAAATCTCAACATATTTTACATATTATCTAAGTTGCTTTTATTCCCTTTCACACATAAAAAATACACTGTTCATAATTAAGTATATAAATATTATTGAACATTGATGTATGTAATTAAAGAAGAAATTATAATTGATTTATTAGTATTTCTGATACAGAAAAACCTATGATCTACATTGCAGTAATACATTTTTTACTTCTGCCTTTGTTAATTTTATTACATTACATTTTTTATAGTTTATGGAATAAATTATATAGTTATTAGTATTTTCCTTAAAGAATGACCCACATTCTTTATCATTTCCCGATCTTATCGAAGTCGATATAGGAATTAGTTTGTATTGTACTTTAATTAATTTAAATTTTACATATGATTTATCGCTTAATATACATCATAGATCAGTAATTATCAACAAATCTGCAAATATTTTCTTGCGGTTGTATTTAAATATTGTAATGTAGATATTAAATAATACTTTACATAATACGAGTAATTGGTTCTGCCTGTACTGTTTGAAATCGCACAATTAAACAACAAAATACGTAATAAAATAAATCAAATTGACTGTAAAAAGCCTGAAATTTTCGTGGAATATCTTATATTTTTCCCGGAACAATAGTATGGAAATATTTTGGGAAACACTTCATAGCATTGTGTACCAAACAAATAAAACACAATTTATAAACAATTTTAGTAAATATATATATTATATAATAAAACAGAATACACTGGTCCTGTCTTTTCTGATCTAATTATAATGAAATTTATTAAGAAAAATAAATATTTAAAACACATATTTAACAATAGTTCATTAATATTCAATATCTTTGTTCGTGAACCATTCGTTTTTTGTTTTTAATGAAATTATTGTCTTCCTTTCTTGCAATTAAAGTCTCGTGTAGTTTTTTAATTCTAGAGGAATTAGCTGATATAAGTGCAATTTTATAGTACATCATGCAACATAGGATTATGAATACTGGTAAAGTGAACGCCGTAGAGGAGAGGAAAAACAAAATGTTCTGCATGACTTCGGGCAGTGAGTAAAAGGCTTGTATGATCATATCCCATGTCGCTGCAAAATCTTTGAAGGGGCTGCAAGATTTGGATGGCTGTAATTCGGAAATAGACAGACCTAATGGACCTAGAGCGAACATGAAAGATACGAGAATAACCGACATGAACATGGAATGCGTTTCGGTGGTTTGATGTATTGTGGGCACGGAGTTAACGAGACACGCGAATTTTTTAATGTAGAACATAAAAAAAAATATGATGACGAAGATAGCTGGTAGCAATGGGGCGTAGTAACTTCCAAACCAGGCTACTGTCTGCAAGTAGACAACGTCCAAGACGTGGTTGGATATGTCGAATGACTGCTCCCCGATGGTTTTGGCGAATTTGCTGTTAAGTTTACCTACGAAACTACGCAGATAGTTGATGACGAAGGTCGTCAAGAGTTGAAGAGCGAAGGTAGTGAGCGTCAGCTTGTACATTTGTTGTCCGACGAACGTTTCCCAGCAGAGGATGCCGTTACAACCACATTCTAATTCGCCTGGTATGCAATTTACTTTGGCGTAGAGAGTGGCATACAACACGCACAGAGAAAACATCCTCAATATAACCATACGCAGCAGATTTAGACGTATGGTGAATGTTGCGCTGTATTGTTCAAACCGTATAAGAACTTGAAACAGAAAAGGGATGATGGCGTTCGAGAGGTATATTACAACGGAAGGCAAATACTCGTACACGAATTTCATCACTTCGCTCAAATTAAAACTGTTCTTCGTATCAACTGGACTCAGTTGATCGTTGGAGTAAACAAAAGCAGAAAATATACCGAATGAGACAGCAATCAAAATCACCACCACCAAAATGTTGACGACGACCCTTATGGTCACCACTTTTTTGTAATTATTCTTTATGTACTTTTTCCTAGCCGTTTCCATGCAATCATTATCCATAAGCTCTTGTAGATTCTTTCTTACATCCGCGCTTCTCTTTGAAGCTTTCTTAGTGGTTGCAATCGAGTAATTCCATGAGGCGAAAACCAACTTGCTGTACGTCAACAGTGAATCTCCAATTTGCACTTTCAAACCCTTCGAAGCCTCGTAAACAATTATGCAGAGGCATATGAAGAAGTACGCGATTGTTACCCAGACGTAAAAGAAAGGCAAATTGTAATACCTTGTTTTCCCATCGATTGATTCGTATTCGTATACGGAATTCCTATAGAATCCTTGAAACAGCAGAGTCTTTTCCATGAACCCCGTCCCTTGGATGAAATCCAAGAAGTAATTTCCGTTAACATCATTGTTCAAGTAATCTACTAGGCAACAATTCGTTGCATTCGCTGGACATTCCGGCTCATCAACCTCCAAAACCGCAAATGGAACCACGATAAAAAGTAGATAAAGAACGAATTGGAACAGATTCAGGAACATCAGCCATCGGATCAGGACAAAAAATGCCTTTGTACCATTTCCAAACTCATCTTCTATCAAATCGAAATCCCTTCTCCATAAAGAAAATCTCTTCAAATATTTCGAAGGCGAAATTGACGATAAATTCTTTTTATTCGTAACTGATCGATCGTTGTCAATCTGATATCCACGATTCTAAAAAAATAATAAACATAATTTTCTGTGCTCAACGTCTTCTATTAATTTACCAATAAACTATTCCTTAACTTTAGTTTTACCCACATAGAAACAGCCTCCTCTCTCGGATCATTAAAATAGTTTGCTGCAAATTGCAAATGAAACAAACAAAATTACTTAATATTAAGAACTCACCAAGATCATATTCATCTTCAGTCCATGTATCATTATTAACGAGAGGCATTGTAAACTGTACACAAATGTACGAGTACCAAACATAGAAAACTAAGATAAGATAAGGTGAATTATATCTGATTACAGTCAACAGTAAAATATTAATAATTTATTCATTATTTTAAATATATACAAAAACAAAATATCGATTAAAATCACAAATTAATACTTGACTAGAATATTAAAATTATTTGCGAAAAAAATGAGTTCTCGGTTCATCAATTCTCGAGTGTAGATTTAAAAAAAAACAACATTATAAATCTTTCAAATACAATGCAAGATGTGATCTATATAAATTCATCCCAAATGCTAATTGATTCTTTGGCAGGTTTAATGTCCTATCTCGATAATCATATATTTATATAGAATACATTTATATAAATATGTATAATAAATATTGTTCGTGTGAGAGTGCTTAAAATGAAACGTTTCTTTTTTAATTAATCATGTTTTCGTTGAGCCAGAAGTGCTTTTTTGAGCGTAAACTCTTCATTGAAAGAAGAGTTCTGTTTGGAAAGTGAATTGCAAACGTTTACAAGACGATTCACCTATGATTACTTATGAATATAGGTTCGTTTCTTTACAAAATTTCGTTAATTTATCTTAATTTTAAGCACCGTCCGATAATGATTACATGTTATTACTTTGTTTCCACATTCATTTTATCCATAAAATTATTTACAATAATGTAAAACATGATTGAAACTAAACTACCGTGAATTTGACTATTTTACAAAAAAAAATACAATAAATAAACGTATGAATAACAAAGGAACTATTGTTGCTATCACAATGGCGAATGTAAAAGGGAAAAAACAAATTGAAATGGAAACATGATCATATACGGTTTTAGAAAAATTGTACATTTCATGCAAGACAATAATCGTGTGCCGTGTGTCCTATTTCGTAAGCGCTTTTTAATAAGAATAATATCATCGGTACAAATTGAAAACTAAATCAGTGTTTTCTAAAGGATATGTAAGAATACACTGGTCTAAATGTTTATATAGTAAAAGGCGAAAATTAACTTATATATATATAAATAGACTACAGAATTAAAATATAAATATTTGTAAAAATATAAATAAAAACGCTTTCCTTTTGACGTTGCTTGTTAAAACACCCTGTATACTTAAAGAGTAAAACTTGGAAGATCTAGCTGCGTTTTTTTCGCAATTGAGAATCATTAATTAATTATATTTATTTTGGACCATTTCAATGGCAGAGTACGTTTATGAGGAATTACATTACATAAATCAGTCGGGACTCTCGAATCTCGAAAAAGGTTAATATCCAATGACTAAAAACTTTGTTCTTGATTTTCTTTAAAACCATAAAAAACTTCAATATATCGAAATTAAATGAAGATATTGGGTTTCCCTTTGTCAATTAAAGCATTTGTAAAAATGTAATAATTTGTCCTAATTGCTCGCCACGTTTCGGTCGCCCTCGGGCTGCCTTGATCGTTTCTGTTGCTGTTTGATGAACGAACTCAACTTCTCCAGCAGAAACTGCTTGTCGTGACCCTCGAGCACCAGCTGATGTTTTAAAACTACCACCATATGTCTATTCGCCGATGTCACTGCGATATAGTAATACAGTGTTAAGCAGAGAACGATGAAGACGGGAATGCCGAAGCCGGCGGTGCTCAAGAAAAACACCACTTTTTGGATCCAATGCGGGGTGTAATGAAAGGCGACGGTCACCACCTCCCACACTGAATTCAATCCTCTGAATGGACCGCATGACTTGGACGGTACCAATTCGGCGACGGAGAACGCAACTGGGATGAGTGCGAATATGAATGAAACTAAGAGGACGATCATGAACATAGAGTTTGACCTAGATGCTCTGTAAACGGTGCTGCTGGGTCGCGAATTTACTAAGCACGCAAATCTCTTCACGAAGAACATGGCGAAGAAGATGATGGTGAAGAGGGCTGGTAAACACGGAGCGTAGAAACTTCCGAACCAAGAAACTGTTTGCAGATAAACCACATCCAATACGTGCTTGGGTAAGTCGAAGTATTGTTCGCCGATTAACTTAGCGAACCTATTTTCCAACCTCCCGATCCTGGACCGAATGAAGTTGACTACGAACGTTATGAAAACGTGCGTGGCGAAGTCAGTCAACGCCAATTTGTACATCTGTTGGCCGACGAAGGTTTCCCAGCACATCGGTGTATTACAACTGGTACTCGCGCACTCATCTTCCTCTCTCTCGCATGAGATTTTTTTATAGAGGGAAGCGTAAAGTACGAAGAGCGAGAACAATCTCAAGAAGACCGTTCGCACCAACGTCAATCGAACCACGAAAATTGGACTGTAATTCTCAAAGCTGACCAAATACTGAAACAGAAACGGAACTGTCATGTTCAATAACACTATGATTATGGATGGGAGAAATTCATAGAACAGCCTCAAGATGCTGTCGGTGTCGAAAGAAATCGAGTTTCCCACATAATCGACTAATTTGTTAGTAGAAAAATCAAAAACAAAGTATATTATGGCTGCTCCAAGGAATAATATCAAAACCACGACAAAGTTTACGACAACCCTTATCGCCAGCAACTTTGTCTTCTCGTTCCTCGTTCTACACTTGCGCTCCTCTTCCAGTCGCTCAATTTCTAAACTAGACTTAATCTCTTTAAATATAGCCTCCTGCTTTTTGCCCGCGGATTTCTTGTTGTCAATGCAGAAATCCCAGCTGCAAATCACCAGGTTGCAATAATGATAGAATTGACCTTCACCTTCCACCAAACGCTCTTTGAATCCTTTTGCCGCCGCCTTTACAATCGCGATTAGAGAAAACAAAAAGTAGAATATTGGCACCGCAACGTAAGCGAGAGGCAGATTGTAATACATCTGAGATCCGTTTAAATAATACTGTAAGGTTTCATTAGAATATGGCCCATAGAAGAACACGGTCTTCTCCATTTCTCCTCTTCCCTGGAACAAATCCAGAACGAGATTCGAACCGCTGCTACTGTTGAAGTAGTTGGCTGTACAACACTCCGTGGAGTTCCTCTCACCGCCAGAGCAATCTACGGGAGCTTTCTCTTGGGAAAGGAGCATCGGTAATATCACGAAGAAGAACTGCGGTACGAACATGCACAGGTTTAGCCGCATTAGCCATTTGATAAACAGGAAATAAGCCACGACTCCCGTACCAAAATTTCCCTCTATATTTTTTAGAGTCCCACGCCACAATTCCAGCTTCTGGTATGCCTCGTTCAAGCGCAACTTGAACTTCTCCAGCATCCTTTTGTGTTTCCATTTGAATTGTTCGTAGCCTTGCAGACGTAGATTAGGTTCATTCTAAAAGAAAAACAAATATTATCCTTAAAATATTGCGACATTTAGCGGCACCATTAATCATAAAAAAATCGGTGGTTTAGATATCTAATAAAATTATCAGATGCAAACAACTATTATTGATGTGTAAATATAATAACAAAGTTCGGCACCCTTTGAGAATTTAAATTTGTTTTTTATTATATTATTACAGAATTTTAATACAAAAGAAAACAAAACAAAAAACGAAAAAAAAACAAAGAACAGTGGAAAGAGCATAAAATTTAAGTTTATAGATCTTTTATGAGTGTAGCCTTAGCAAAGAAGCTGTGTATCTTTTTAATAAAGAAACATTTAATTGTACCCCTTTCTCAATGGCTTTTTTAATAAAATGTACTGCCTGTTGTCTTTATGCAAAGTTATTAACATATAATAAGCAATAATATAAAACATTTTATTTTATTGACAGCAAGTTGAATTTACTACTAGTTAAAGAATTGAATTAAAGCAAATTATTTAAATAATAATTAGGTTATCAATTTTAACTTTAATTATTATCAACAATAATTAAATAATCATTACTTGCAAAGTCTTTTTAAATGCATATAAAAACATACATTTAGGGCTATAGAATATTTTAAAAATAAAGTTATAATAACAGAAAATGTCTCTGATCTGCAGATCGATGCCCCAATCATCATAGAAGATTGACTGAATGCATACATTAAAAAATACATATTACTGAGTTTATGGTCTTTGTTTCTATTATTGTTTTATATTTAAATTTGATTAAGGTACAAATACAAAATGACCACTTCATACTGAAAATAGATAAAAGATTAACTTAAGACCTCTAATAATACTGCATATTGTTTACAAATATAATTTCAATATGGGCTGCAAGACTATTTAAAAGCCCTTCAAAATTTATTGTATTTTCAGAAAGCATATGTATAAAATGAAGATTAACATCATTAACGTTCTTTTGTACATTGCGTAATAATTTCATAATAATCAACATACCGAAAATTAGATATTTTTAACATTAAAGTAGATAGAATTTTGTAGTCGCACTAAATATAATATAAAAAATATTAATTTTAAAAAATTGTCTCACAGATAAAAAATCAAACACATGCTTATATGTAAAGTTTTGTAGAATTTTGTTTAAAAAACAAAATATATAAATAATGTGAACAATCTATTATTTTATATGTATCAATGTAGAGAATTACTTCTAAAAAACTGTATATATACAATTTGTTTACCTGCAATTTTGATTTCATTTCCCTCTTTTGTGCCATTGGAATGGGCATCGCCTTTAGTTCCATGATTTCCTGCCATGTAGTTTGCTCATTGGACAGATTTTGTGAAAGATCGGGCATCATGGCAACCTGCACTTCTGCTGCCACTGAGGCCCTCCTGAAAGTAGATTCCCTACGCATGGATTGCTGTCTCCGAAATGTCCTTGTATCACTGTTATTTCTCAGCTTTATAGTAGCTGAAATTAATAATTGATTAAGTACATTGACCATAATAGCCAGGAAAGCTAGAAGGCCAAAAAATAAAATAAATCCTTTCTTGTTTGCTGTAGGATATTTGTAATGCTGTACCAATGTGTGGAATAGAATCAATTATGATGATTAGCAAGACCTTAAGACCAATAATAATAAGTGATAAAATTGGTTAATAACATTGCAATAACCACAAAACTCTTGATATTCACCTGCCCTGTTCTGTTTACTCGGTAGTAATGTGGCCAGATGTTTGGGGTTCTGCTGTAGTACATCAAAATCTGCTGCATTTGATGGGTAGCTCTCCTGGTAGAACTCGGACCCAGCAACTTCCCACCCCTGAGTCTTATTCACCTTCTTCTTATTTAGCCCACCGGACATGCTTAAATCACATCAGCTTTTCCCACAATTAAAATCTAAAATGATCAAAACAAAACAATGAAACTGGAAGTGCCGGCAGCGAACGGGGGTTGGGCGGTACGTCGTGCTGCAATTACCTGATCCGCCTTCTACTCATAACAGGCTCATTAGCCAAATTGTCGAAATCCAATTGGAAAACCCATTTTCTCTCTTTTTTCTCACATACACGTAACGAGACAATCGGAGACAATTAATAACACAGCAGGTGACAGCTCGCTCATCCGATGATACAAAACAATCGACGCAACGCATGTTGCTACCAACCCCAGACAACCAATCGCGCCTCTAGAGATGACCTGCATTAAATATCACAAAAACTGTATTAATCATCATTAAATTAGTTTTTAATAAGTAACATTCAAATATATCTTTTCGAAATAATCTCAGATGTTTAAAGTATGTTCTTCAGTTCTTGCAAATATAGCATACGTCAGCATATCAGAATGAGCGCATTGTAGACAATATTTTAAAATTCCCAAAGATATTGAAATAATTTACTAATTAATACATTTAAAATCAATAACATTTATATATATGTTTAATTAAATTAATGTAATAATAATAATATGTATTGTATACAAACATGTAATAATAATTATGAATCAAATTGACTACCTAGGAGAAAAAAAAACAAATCTATTTCTATTCTAAAAAATACATTCTTATAAAGGGCTAAAGATCTCAGACTTTCATCCCACTAAAAATGTTTTCTTTTTCTTTAATATAGTATTATTATTCTTTTGATTGATAATTGTTGAAAAATGTTCAATACGTGTGCGAATATCTTTAAATTATGTTTGGTACATTTAATTAATTACATAATAACAACGTACAACGCAGATGTTAATCAAAACTTAAACATACATTCATTCATTTTGTCTATTTTGATTATGTTATCGTTAATATTCCGTTCATAACGACAAACCATCTAAATAAATAAAAGAAGAAACTTAAAATTTTCATAAATGACCATATAAGTTGCAGAATATAACATAAAGAGCACATGTTATAATTTGTAACAGTTGATCGTTTTTCAATTATATTTTTATTATATGAGAGATATTTCCTGCCTTCTCAATATTTTTTTCCTGTACTGTATTTTGTCGCTGTTTATTTTTCGCTCTGTTCGATTTTAATATTTGTGATGGATACAAAATCATGAGAGTGGCAGGATAGAAGGTATGATTTTTGAATTCTGATTTAGGATTCTGCTAGAGAACTTGAAAATCTGTTTCATTTTACACCCCTAAATTACTGAACCCGGGATGAAGTAAATAAATAATCAAATAAATGTATTATTGATATACAAAATTAAAGTGATAAATGATAAAATTCGGGAACATTTTCAAAAGGGCTCAATAATCTTAACTAGAATTATAATTTGAAGGATATTTAAAATGTAAGGGTACAAAATTCACGTAAACTTTATTATTATTGCTAAATTTTAATGAAATGCAACAATAAGTATTGACAAATTTCTTATTGGCCTAGACGCTCAAATTCTTAAGCACGGTCCTGTTAAAGTAACGCTCCACAGAAAAAAATGCGCGCATTGTTCGGACGTTAAATAATTTCGAATTAATATTCGTTAAGAATCCGACGCCTACACCTACACAATAAGACAATGAAAACAAAAATAAATATTTATTTTTCAATAGATAGATTCAATAGATATGATTATGATATGATAATCAATTTTCGAATTTTAAAGAAAAAAAAAACAGTTGCTAATTCTGTTTAATACTGAATCAAGCGTTGTTGTAATATGCAGTTATACATTTTACAGTTTCATAATCTGAAATGATGCGATAGAATTTTTTGAGTTGCATAATTTATTGTTGTCCTGTTTTCATCCCTTTCCAAAATGGCGCGTTTTTATGGCCGCTGCGCATGAAGTCAGCCGCCGTATATTGACACTTGTTTTGGTGTTGGGGGCGCAGCAGGGCGCAGCAGCAGCAGCAGTTTCCAGTTTCGCAACGCGACCGTTCGTAATCGAGGTGGATGTTTTGCTACTGACAGAGGTCCTTTGCATTCCCGGGTCTTGGAAAGTAGGTGATCCTTTGGGGTGTACTATCGCGATGGGGAAACGCAAGAACCAAGCCTTGATCGATTCGGACTCGAGCAACGACTCAACAAGCGATCTGGACAGTGTAAGTTACATTTGGATATTTTTTTGTAGGTTAGACATCAAACAAAACGGAACAAAGTGAAACGGAGTTGGGGAAAAAAGGGCGAGTTGTAGTATCCCAGTCGATAACGCTGGCTGCGCCAGATAAATTGATTTTTCTGGTTCCATCGGTAATTGCTTGTGCCAAATGAACAACAGATAATTTAACCTCAGTCTTGCTCTAATGTCACATTCAATTTGCACACAATTTTGGGGAATATCAGCATTTCATGCAGCAGTCCTTGCAGATCATGTAACCATTTTGGATCTGATGCTGATATCCAGGGACCAACCCTTTCCATACATTACTGCACACCTCTGTTTTACAAAGAAATAATTCACACAACCATTCAATGAACAAACACTAATTTATTGTGACCAATCATCTTGTAAAGAAAATAAAGAGACTCATTTTTTAATTAATGGAATAAATCAGTCTTATGAAATTTCTTCACAATTCCTTTATTCTTAATCAATATATGAGTAAATTGATTTTATTTGTGCTTCTGCAGAATATTGCAGATTTCAGTTACAAAATTATAAAGAAATTTAATAAATCTATAAGTTTCATCTGTAGCAAAATATTTGAGTTTTTGTATCAATAAAGGGTGTAAAGACTGAAATCAATAGCCCTTTGTATTAGAAAAAAGCAAAACATGTTTACTGTTTTAATGTAGATTAGAATATAATAAAACAAACATATTTTGTTTTCTTGGCATACAATTTCTGCAAACTGATATATTTGTATTCACATTAAAAATAATTTGTCATGTCTTATTGACCTACCAAATTTACTATGAGTAGTAGCTGGACCAATATTATAATTGTTAATATTTAAACTCTTATAGAACAAAAAAGTAATGTAGTTTGTTAATAGTCTTTTTTAATAAGTTTGGTGATATATTGATTCCATTTATTAATATGTAAATTGTAATTGTTATGCAATCTATTTCATGATCAGAATTTTGTTTATTACTTTAGTTTTGTTTATTAATGTAAATTAAATAAATACTATTATTAATAATATGACTACTTATTGAATCCTTAATATGTTGTAATTTGATAAATATAAATTAATAGTACATATTACATTTTCTGAATGCGAATTTGCAAGTTATTACTAAATAGTAATCAAATTCAGTTAATTTACCTTACACACAATTGTGATCTTTGAATTATAATCATCTTAGCCACAAATTGGACTATTGTTATTGACTTTCAGCTCATGGGAGATGTTAAATTACTATAATTTAGTATTGATACTGTCCTTTCAATAGAAATGAATTTATCATCTATTATTTTATATAACAAGTTTTGTGTATATAATACCAAAAAAGCTAACCGGGGGTTTACGGCCTTTACCGGATTTGCAGACACTAGTTAACAAAATAAGGTAGTCTGACTGATATGAGAAACATTACATTTTTAAATAATCTAAGAATATATATTTGGATTACTTACAATTTCAATTATTAAAACTTAAAAGATGTTTTTTTAAACTCAACTATACACAATATTTCGTTTTACGCGACTGACGTATTTTTATTTCGGCTCTCGTTTTTTTCTATCAAAAGTGACTGCCAACAAACCACAGGTTGTCTGTCTCTACTTTTAGAACGAGATCCTTGAGTGCGTGCTTTTTATATTTAGTAATGGACCACACTGCCATGGACTCAGTCGGTTTATGAATGTGAATTAGTATTATCCAGTAAATTTATTGCGTGTGTCTTCTTATTTCTAGGAATTTTTAAATCTTGCCAAGAAGAAGAGTAAACGGAAGAGGTCGCCGAGAGAGAATATGAGCTCAGGATCCGATTCAGATTCGGAGAGCGAACAGGAACCAACCCATACCAAACCGAAGAAACCCAAGAAGCGGAGCTCCGTTTCTTCTGAATCAGAGAAGGAGGAAGAAGAGGTAGAGGAGGAGGACGAAGAACCTAAAGTTGAAGATAAATCCCAAAATTCCGAACCAGAAGAAGGAGAAGTATCCGATTCGTCAGATTCCTCTGAAGAAGAAGAGTTCAATGATGGATTTGACGATCAGCTCATGGGAGATGAAGAGGATAGGGCCAGGCTGGCAAGTCTCACTGAGAAGGAGAGAGAGACTGAAATTTATAAACGTATTGAGCAAAGGGAGTTGATGAAACACAGGTGAGTTTTCAATAAATATGACAAGTGAGAATAATTTCAGATGAAAATTAAAGACACCTTGTGCCAATTGTGTAGGTTTGAAATTGAAAAGAAACTGAGGCAGGCCAAACGAGCAGAACGAGCAAAGGAGAAGCCCAAAGAGAAGTTACCCAAGGAGAAGGACAAGGAAAAGGATAACACGAAGAATTTACAGAATGATTTTAGCTCAATAGACCATAAAGAAAGAAGCAAGGAACGCAAAAAGAACATCGAAGAAAACCGCGGGAAAGTTGATAAGAGGGTGAATGCTATGGCAGAATTGAAGGCACGCCGCGAAGGTAGACAGCGACGAGAAGAATTGGAAAGCGCCAGAAGAGAAGAGCAAAGAAAGAAAGATGAAGAAGATGCTACCCTATCGTCAAAGAAGAATGATATTAAATTGAAAGCTTCAGACATTTACTCCGATGATAGTGATAGTGATAATAAAGGATCTGATAAAGAATCCAGGGCGCCATCCCAGCGGTCACGTTCCTCTAGGTCTTCGAGCTCGAGCTCTAGTGATAATGAACAACCTTCAGACGAGGAACGTACTAAAACCAAATATATTCCTACGAGAGTGGACTTGAACTTGATTCGTCTCTCAAGACACAAATTGGAAAAATTCGTACATTTACCTTTCTTCGATCGTATTGTTAAGGGTTGCTTCATCCGCATCGGCATAGGTCAACACAAAGATGTACCAGTCTACAGGGCTGCTGAAATAACTGGAGTACACGAAACAGCAAAAATATACAACTTGGGAAATACTAGAACAAATAAGGTAAAAAGATAATTAGAAAAGTCGATCGATATTTAGTGATGCTGTGACAGTGTGACACATCTACTTACATATAAACCAATATAGCCAACATTGGCAATTTAATAAATTCCCGGAAATTATTGATTTTCGTTTTTAGGGATGCAAGGTCAGACACGGCAAAGGTGAGAGGGTATTCAGGCTGGAGTTTGTTTCCAATCAGGAGTTTACCGAGGGCGAGTACCAGAAGTGGGTGGAAGCCTCTGCGCAAGCAGCCACACCTTTACCCACCAAAGAAGAGATAACAAAGAAGCAGGCCGATATCAAAGAAGCTTTAAATTACGAATATAACGAAAAAGATGTCGACAGAATTGTAAGTACATCCCATATGTGTGCTCAATATTAACGTACTAATTTAGATGTGCATTATTTCGTTAGTTGAAAGAAAAGGATCGTTTCAAGCAGAAGACTTACAATTATGCAATGAAGAAGACACAACTAATGAAGGAGAGGGACTCCGCCCTAAGCAGAGGAGACGAAGAAAAGGCACGCGAGTACAATGGGAAGATTGCTGAACTCGAAGAACGTGCATCAGAATTGGATAAAATGCGAACATCGACGATATCGAGCATTTCGTACATAAATGATCGAAATAGAAAACGAAATGTGGAGGAAGCAGAGAAGGCTATTATGGAAGAATTGCGTGCCAACAAGGGTAAAAAGATAGATGATCCGTTCACGAGACGTTCTACCAAACCGAGAATGAACTTCAAGGCAGCCCCAGAGGAAGCACAGGAGCCAGCTTCAATGATAGTTGCAAAACCAGAGGAAAAGGAAGCTGAAAAGGAAAAACCAAAAGCTGCTCCAGCCCAGGTGACCCAAGATGACCTATTCTCCGCCCACGATTTTGACATCAAGATCGATCTCGAGTTGCCACTCCCATCTGCTCAAACCGTTAGCGTGACGGTGAAGAACTCCACAACGAACAGCTTGGGACCAAGGCGGAGTTTGAATTTGCAGGACTACAAAAAGAAAAGGGGACTCATCTAGTATACACTGAAAATGGGGAATGATACTTACCGTATCATTTTCAAGTTCAAGAAGTGAACAACTATATATATACACAACTTAATTCTCCGTTTTTTTTTTAGTGTAATAATGAAGTATTCATTTTTGTTTTTTAAGCTAGGGATTAAGTTTCAAACGTGACTTATTATTATTTTTACTATTTTTGACAAGACGACACATACACACGTTCATTTTTATTAAATATTTTAATAAATCAAGGTAGTTTACTCTTGTTACGAGGACACATATGATTCTCCGGAAATGAAAATATATTTTAATATTTTAAGAAAACCCGATCATTTTTATTTTAATTACTTGTACAGGAACATTAATGTTAAAAGGTCTGCCTAATGAACAGTTTTTGGCGATTCCTGTCGCTTCTGAGGTATTCATATGAGGGAAAAATCGTTATTTTTTTATTAACCTACTAGACTTAATTACTTTACGAATTATTAAGTGTAAATTAAACGTTACTATACGTATACATATTATATATACTTATTATAACCGACAGTTAAAACAAGTTATTCAAGGTATTTGTTATAAATGTTAGATAAAACATTTAATCTCGATGTGCGCCTAAGATGTAGGCAACTAATAATACTCTAAGTGTGTAAAGAATTAAATAAATGTGATTTAAAAGCGTCCCTATTTTCTTTTCGCATATTCTGGTTTGGTCTATCTCTATGTTGGGTTTGTATTTAGCGCGCACGGTTCGAGTAGGTACGGCAGAGCGCTGCGTCCGCTATTGATTGGTCGGTTGGGCGTGGCGGCAAAGTTCAACTGCTGGTCGGCCATTTTGGACCGGCGGTCGTCCGTTTACCAATTATGGGCATCCGAGGAGACCGGCTACAAGATTGGCGGAGAGCGGGTGTGACTCACGCCGCCAACCCCCCAAGGACAAGAACAGGGTTTGCGTAAACACGGTTTACAGTACCGGAAAGGGGGTTTTCCGAGCCGGAAAAGCGGCCGAAAAACTGATTTTGCAATTTGGAAAAGCCTGCGCGACGAAAAGTAGATCCGATGAGGAATGACAGTTCCGCAGGAGAGGGCACCCGTTTCCGGCGTTGAGGGCTGGCGACGGCCGCGGGGGAAGTTTTCCGGTTTCCGCTGATTTTATTTTTTTTTCGCATTGGGTCTTTCCCATTGTTTCTTGTTCGCTCTGTCACCTGCTTCATCGATATGCCCTTCTCTCTCCCTATTTTTTTTTGATTACATTGGATTGGTGGCGGCGAGGCGTAGTAATCGGCGCGACGGTGCGCATGCTCGTGTCAACGCCGGTGGATCAACGTCCGCTAGACCTCCAAAGACCACAGTTGAGCAAGTTGGCAGCAGGGTGCATCTGCTTCATTTGATACCCTTTAAATTTTACCTCTCCAATTAATTCAATATGGTAAGAACACCAGATCTTTGTATATACTTTGAACATCGTTTGGCCGTCGTGTCCGTGGCTTTCGCGATTCCCAGCAGACACGTTTCCGTTCTTGCGTTGCCTTGGTAGCGGCGAATCTCGGTCGGTTGACGGTTGCGTTTAGCCGGTCGCCATTTCATTTCTAATTTCGCACGAATGCACGCAAAAAAAATGTGGACCGCGGCTCGAAAATCGCATTGCCGCCTCCAAAGGGCTCCACTCATCCCCGATCCACCGCCCTCATCGTCGCATTTCTTGCAAATTGCAACGCCGAAAGGTGCCAGCAATGACTCATTTCAACGCCTCGCCCATACTCTACTCGCCTAAGGGTCTGTTCTCTCATTGCATACGTTTCGAAGCGTTTTTTTGTTCGATCATTTCAAACATTTATCTCCGCAACCTATGATAACATACGAGTCATCAATTGTTCAGAAACAAAACTGTTGTAAATCATATTCAACAATTAACGCAGATTCTCAATGTCTAGTGGGTGGACTCTAAATTTGAAGCGGCCCAATCCAATTGGATTCTAGTTGCCAATTCATCGTGAAACATTTTATTAACAAGAAAAACATACGCTAATTTATGAATCAACTGTTTTTGTCAATTAGATAATGAAATCTATAAATAATAAAGTATGTTTGTCAGATACCGTTAATTAATTGTACCGAAACAAAACTGTAAACCTTATTAATCAATTAACGGATTTTCTTCTATAGTGGGTGGACTCCAATTGGATTCCTATTCAATTGGCTGGTTAACTTTAAGTCAAGAACAGAAAAAGCATGCTAAATATGCAATTAAACAATTGTTTCGCTTATTTAGCATCAATGCAATCTTCGAATTATAATTTTGTAGTTATATTTGAATATCAAAAAAATAAATAAAAAAGTTTTAAAACGCAACTATTCTAATAAGAATATTCAAATAGTCTGTGAATACAGGTATTCGCCTTTGTTGTATATAATGGTAATATTAACCACATTTTCTAATCACGCATAATCCTGAATTGATATTTTAAATCTATTAATTTAGCACATTTTAATAAATAAACTTAATATGCTATTAATTGTTTGTGCGAATCAAATCAAAGTAATCTGTGAATCATTAAAAAAATCGAGTTTATCAATGAATATGACTAATATTAAATAGAAACATTAGATAGTCCATTAAATAATGTAAAACAATACTTGTTTATATTGGTTGTTTTGAAATTCTAGATTGAATGATGCACAGTGTTCATATTGGATTACAAATAATTAATATGATGAATAAAGTCAGTTTGTTTCCACAATCCTTATCAGTGGGATGATTAATAGCTTATTTTTTAAACAATTAATCTTTTTTAACTCAACGTATATTATAGAGAGAGAAAAATAACAGCTAGCTAGCTGTTGATTAACCAGCCTCTTTTCGGAACCAGTTTGCGAATTTTTAATGACTTTCACCAAGTTTTTTTTTGTCGTTACCAATTATCTCGCCTAACATTTGGTTTGCTAAGAAGTTCCGTTTCCTTAATTAATCTTCAACCGATCCGAATTGAAATCGTTCACACTATGCTGCTCTGCTCTTAATTATTTAATGAATTTAATTCGTAGCAAATAGAATGGCACAATTAAAGTTGTTTAACCATAAAGCAGGGACAAAAGGAACATATAACAATTAATAATGATAAACGATTGCCCCCTCGAAGTAACATGTTTCACGTTTTCCTAATTTGGTTCCCCTCTCTTTGTATGGACAGGATTTTGTCAAACAAAAATTATTTCATTCTCTGGCCGAAATCCAAAAGCGTGCGTGTGTGCGGAGAGGATTTAATAAAATTTGCAAATAGCACTCCTCTGCACGTTTCGAACTTCCAAAAGTATTTTTGGACGCCCATACCACTTTTACATATAGAAACATATTAATTCATTAACTACGAGACCTCCAATATCAACCTCAAAAAATACGGTTACCACGCGGCTTCTATACAAATAATCTTCGAACATTTTCGCATATTACTTTGTTATGAAAAAAAAAATGGTAGTATTATTATTTTTTTGGTTTCCTCTAAGATTCTGTTTTTTACCCCCAACGTTGTTTCCTCTTTATCTGTCGAGTCTTCGCGCGTTCAGTATTAAAAGATATTTTGTATTTAATTTTAGGATAGAATTTAAAATAGATTCAGCTAAAATTAGTTTGTAGCGTAGTTGGTTAGTTAGAGTTGGTTGGGGGGAGTCAACTCTGTTCGCTCTTTAGACTAGACCTGACGACCACATGGGCCCGTCGTCGTTATTTTTATTATCCTCTCCTTTCTTCGGAGTATTTTTTCCACCGAAATTTCACAACTGATCCATTGAATGACTCGAGAGAAGGGACCTTGACTTTCCCAATACGTTTGTGAATCATTGTGGCATTTTCATGAGTAATTACTTTCTATAATTCAATGAACTCTTCATGTTCAACAATCCCAAATTTACAGAAACAAAAATAGTCTTTTTCGTAGCTATTTACAGTTACAATCTTGAGAATCATATTCTCAAAAAAAAAAGAGTTAAAATGTTTGAAATATTGATATTTTCTATTAAAATTGAATTGTCTGCTACTTTTTTGTTTAGGGATATGTTTTTTCCTTAAAATTTTAGGTATTCAAATGGTGCATTTCCTGTCTGTTTTTTTTTAAGTTCTGCTTCCTGTCTTTATTCCACTATGTTCTTGAATATTATTCATAGACTTTCTGTAAACATTGCGTGACTTTTTCTCTTCATTGAATCACTCATGTTCAAATTATCGAGTTTGAGTCATTTAGAATGATCGTATACAAAAAAGGAATTATTATTCGCAGATTTTACCGAAAATCGCGAAATAATTAGTTTTTTTTAATTATAACTAATTAACGATAATTAATACTGATTATACGCGGATTTCTTTCTTCACGCGAATTAATTTTCGGTTTTATAATTCAATTAGGTACTGCTTTTTCCTATCCTCATCACGTGTTTCTTTTTTGTTTGGTTCCGTTAGGCATCGGGTGTGACGGTTTCGGATGCCTGCAAGACAACGTACGAAGAGATCAAAAAGGATAAGAAGCATCGCTATGTGATCTTCTTCATCAAGGATGAGAGGCAGATCGATGTTGAGGTGATCGGAGCTCGCGACGAGGAGTACGAAAAGTTCCTTACGGACCTTCAGGCTGGTGGTGCTGGTGAATGCCGCTACGGCCTCTACGACTTCGAGTACATGCATCAGTGCCAGGGCACCTCTGAATCATCCAAGAAACAGAAGCTCTTCCTCATGTCCTGGTGCCCAGACACTGCCAAAGTCAAGAAGAAGATGTTGTACTCAAGGTAAGATATTGCACCCAATATTCAATCAAGACATGTACAGTCGAAACGTTAGCTCTCAACAAGAACCATTAATAAAAATATTTCAATTAAATGTCGGACAAATTGATAATATTTTACATGTGCTGTGCTTTAAAATAATTAATATATTTGACGATAGAAGAAATGCGGTCAATAGGCAATTGCATTACAAAATACAATAAATTATGTTTACTTTTAATTTAATGGAATATTTGTTATAAATCTATTGAATAATTAATGCTTAGATGATGCCGTTCAGCACTTTTATCGTAATGTTGCACTTCAATGAATAACTTGGTTCATGAACTTGCTATAATTATATAACGTTGCTTGCGGACGCGCCATATAATTTATGTAGAATGTAATTAGAAATTTACTTTCAAGAGCTCAATACTGTTTTGTCTGGCAAGTTGTGAAGTAAATCTTATATTCTATAGAATAGTACCTTTCGTAACTTGTGTCTAAGATTCCGCTATAAAGTTTTAATGAATTAAATTATTAATATAAGTTCAAGAATGTTCTTGTTTAAAATATATATAAAATCAATTCCATACAAGACATTCTAATCTATTATATTTTCAAGAGATTGTCTTAACCAAAAGGATACTTTACAAATTATATGACTGATTCTGATATACTATGTCCGTTGTGCTTTTTGATTAGATTATATCAAGGTCATTTTAGAACCGTTAACGTTTGGTATATAGTTGAAATACAATGAAAACCTGTCATTACCACTATAATTTATCTTGCAAAAATATATCAAAGTGTTGTACCCAAAAATATAGAATTTACATCTACAAAAATCAAGTAATTAATAATAAAGTTATTCATTCATATTTTATCTACCTTTGATAAAGTTTTGTTTATAGAAATATGAATAGATATGATTGGAAAACGAGTGCGTCTTTTCGTGTTTAGCATTACATTAGTATAATACAGTTTGACGTAGATAAAATAAATTTACTTGTACATATATTTTACTTTCTGATAATATATACATGAAGAAAATAATAACACATTCATAAGAGTTTTCTGTAAACATATATATATAAGATTGTATGTTATTTGTTGAGAAGGGTCGGCAGATGATTTGTTGGAGCAATCCCATGCTCGAGATTTATAGAATGACACAGAAGGGGGAGAACAAAAAAAAAAGAATCACCCTTGGTTCAATATATTTTCCGCAGACGGAAAATGCACATGGCGCAAGTGCGTGGTCGATGCCGGTTCTATATATATATATTTGAGAGAGGGCGATAGACAGACATATTGATGTGTACTTTAAATAGTAATTGGTGTATTCAATCCTTTTTTTTATTGTTTCAGCTCTTTCGATGCTCTTAAGAAATCATTAGTCGGTGTACAAAAGTACATTCAGGCAACAGACTTGTCGGAGGCCAGCCAGGAGGCCGTCGAAGAGAAACTTCGTGCTACCGATCGCCAATAGTTTCCTCTCCACCCAATGTATCCTCCCTCAACAACAACAACATATAATTATAATAATTAATAATGATAATTTTTGTTTCTCTCTTCAAGCCTTTTGATTTGACTGTCACTCATCCCCGCACCCGTCCATCCAAAAAAGGGTGCACTATTTATATAAGTATTTGAGTATTTAATGATAATAATAATAAAGCTTCATTTTTAAAACTGTCGGAGCGAGAGTTTTATTTCAAATTTTCGATTTGAATATTACTACGTTTGTTTACAACAATTTTTTTTGTGTCACAATAAAATTTCTTAAAAAATATATCATTTGTTTTTCCTGTATTGTTTTCCCTATTTTTATTTTTACTACAGGAAAACTGTAATAATCATACAGTATTTGCATCAACAATTTAATTGGTTTCATTTTAACAATTTATGTAAGAAAATCATTACAATTATGTAGACTGCTTTTGTCGAGCAAGATGTTTGCATAATACAATTTAGGAAAAACCTGAAGATGTTTTGTCATGTTCTTTGTTAGTAATCAAAATAAATTAAAAAAACAACTATTGCAAACATATATAGACTACATGTTCTGTTTTGTCACTGTTCTGGATATTACAGTCACCTTTAATTGATATGCCTAAAGCAAATAATAGTAATATTTAATTAATACATAATAATTAGCAACTTGTATATTGTATCTTTGCTAGTTTTAATTGAACAAATATGTTTCATATCCAAAGTACTGAGGTACCTATGTTAAATCAATGCAATAGTTTCGATAAATTGGAAAAACAACAAAGACGGGTAGGAATTGTGAGAAGATATGTTTACTTATGGTCAATAATCATAACAAATAATGGTCAACTGCTACAAATGGCTATTGACCACATATTCTACAATTGTCTTTTGTCTGTTTACGGATATATTATAGTAAAAGTAGTCCTCGATTTATGCTAGTTTCTATCCGACGTTAAATAAATCCATATATAAATGTCATCACTGGAAATCACTAGCATGAATCCTTAAGGTACACAACGAATTGCACAGCCAAAGATTACCTCCATACCTATATTTAACACTCAAACATATAGTTCTTATGGATATAGAAAACATTAAATTACTATTGTTCATAATTATGCCAAAATAATTATTGATGAAAATTGTATCTATTTAGATTCGTTTATATAATTGCTTTTGTATTTATTGGACATTTTTTGCTTATATTTGAAAAATTATTAGCATTATTTTCATAAATCTATAATTTTTTCCTAAATTTACAATTCATACTAAATATATTTAATTTTTATAATCCTTTTTTTGTCAAACTTTCTACCTCGGTGAGGTGAATATTTAGTAACAATTCAGATTTAAAAAACAGTAGTATGTCTTTTTGATGAATACTAAATCATGAAAAAATGCATTAATTAACACAAATTAAAAAAGGACAGTCAGTTTTTCAGTGTAAAGTTAGTATTAATTTAGAAAAAATAAAACAGCAGTTTGTTTTTTCGAACATTTGACAAATATTTGGAGATTTAAAAATAGTAATATTGGTTTATAAATGAAATGACTCTGTGTTTCAGTATAAAAATATTATCAATAAAGAGCATACAAAGTTACTCAAAGCAACGTGATATCAAACGTACTATATATCGTAAATGTTTATATTATTACAAATATTAAACAATTCGTATGCTAGTTGCATGTCTCTTATTGCATTACATATTAGTAACCTGATTAGAACTCAGTTTCGATTACTTTCTTTATATCAGGTACTCCATATAAAGCGCGTTTTTGCAACAACAGTTTAACTTATTGTATCTTTTAATTTATGTACAAAAACGAGAATTAGTTATGAAATTCACTTTAAAAATACAAACAAAAAAGAAATGTATTTTTATAAACATAATAATAATTAGAATGACAAAAACATTGCATAAAGAATAAGTTTAATATGTATGATACAAGCTTTAGACTTTGAGATTCTATATTAAATGCAGCAATATTTATTCTAAATTTTGAATTTTCCAATATTCGTTTATTTTCAATATTGGTACTTTCCAACTGTTAGAAATAAATTAGCTGTTTGATGAATAATTTCATAAATTTGGAATAAACAAAAAGACGTAAAATGTGACCCAAATACTGAATGAATCTTAATACTGGAACAAAATATTGGGACAATACACGAAAATTAACCGCAACGGCTTTATTGTGCATCGGCGTAAATTGAGACTGCATAAACAGAACGCTCTCTGTATTTTGTAATTAATATTAGAAATATTTCGTGAATTCATTTCGATTTATATATAAATTACATAAGCAATTTCAGTAAAAACAAAAGCATATTTAAATTACAGATTAGATGGTCCCCATCTAGAGAAATATGTAATTTGACGGAACACGAAATTGTTTATTTGAAAGAAAACCTAATGTACAAGAAAATATATTTTCTTGTACATTTTTCATCAGTTATGAACTAAGCAATGCATTGAGATTATATAAGATTTTTTTACAATTAGTTTCACTTTGTGTAAATAAGATATTAGAAAATAAGTTGTCGATATAGGAATATATGGATGTGTACGAATTTGGTGTTGCTTTCATTTCCTTTTATGTAAGATATCCATATATTGCTGTGTGAAAGAGATAAGAAAAAAAAACTATTTAAATGTATGAGAGATAAAAAACTAATCTTGTAATTGCATACTTGTTGGTAGATTTTCTTGTGAAAATATGTTGTTTTCTAATAGATAGCATAATCTGGAGCAAATTAGTTTATGGAAGCTACCAGCTAGGGTTGCAGTATCAGAACAAGAAATATATTAGAGAAATATTGTATTTATTTCAATTTTTTTTTTTTTCAAATTTTTCTTCTTTTGGATTAACAACAATAATAGGTTTCTGATTAAATATAAATTATTGCTTGAGCATATGCATTTTTTACAACATAATGAATAAGAGAGCAAAAAATATTATTAATGACAATACAATAAGTATATGAATCAATCAATGAGAAGAAGAAAAACGAATTATATTATTTTAATATATATTTTTATATATTTCTAACCATGTGAGACTAGGCAACACGAAAAAAGGTAAACTTCCTTATTCTACGTCGTCTTCTTGCATTTGTCGTTCTTGTGCGACAATACGTGGTGCTATTTGTGGCAGTCGTTGGATTAAGAGATGGAACACTTGTGGTTGCAAAGTTTGTTGGAGGACTTGGAGCAGCTCATTGGGCTGGCCGCATACAGCGACTGCGTTACCCAAGTGGTCGACACCGTTCTCAAGATCACCAGCTCCCAGCAGCTCTTCTCCGAGCTGAACCTCCTGAAGGAAGAACCTCTGTACAGCCTCATGATCCTTCATGTTCGGGAAATTTGTGGTTGTACGCTTGCCAGTGTTGGAGGCCTTCTTGGCCCTACGCTCTATTACCACGAGGAAAAAGAAACGAAGCATGATTACAGAAAAATAGGCAAATAACAAGAGTTCCATGCTTACTTTCACGGAGTTTCTTCTTGAAGTCTGGATCTTTGTGGCGCTTATGATCAAAATATATACAGTAACCTAAGAAAAGGGTCCCGCAGACGCCGGCGGCGATGCCTAGCGCGGTGCTTGGCGTCAAACTCGACATTTCCTTCAAAATTTCTTTTAATTCTCCGGGCGTCTCAGCAATTGCAACCTTCCATCACGTTTACTCAACAAGAAGGAAGTTTTGATGGCGGGGCTTCGATCGTCCTTTCTTCGAGGAAATTAAATGCACACAAAGACGAATTTTGTTTGATTGATTTTTCCAACTGAATTTAACGGAAACTGTATGTGTGTCAGTTTCGTGGAAAATTTGACTTTCCGCCTGGGACAAGTGAAAAACGCGTCGGAAAATCTAGTTACCAAACGCGGTATCAAACCTTTCTTCCGCCACTGCTGCCAACAGTGATATTCCATAACCGATTCATGAACTTTAGATGTATTCTAATTATAATATCCTATTAATATATTCCGATACTAGATGCTTTTTAATGTACTTAATCAGTGTGCCAATTACATAAACATTTTAGATACATTTTATTTCATAAATGGAGAAAAAAAGGTCCCAACATTTCAAAGTAAAAAATCACTATGAATTTTGTTTACGTCTTTTTTTCTGTTCCACTTTCCAAAATTCGAGTTTCTACAAATGAAAGAAGCATTGGAAACATCATTTGGCACGAGGATTCTCGATGATGCTATTAGTTTAAATTGTGTATAGCGTTTCGACAGAGACCTTGAACTTATATTGAAATGAAAAGTTGAATATTGATTTTGGCCCGGGATAGCGCTGAAAATGTTTTTAATGATTTTGTGTTGGATGCTCCGTGTTTATGGTTGTTGACCAAACCAGACCAGACCATTGATTGTTTGCCCTTTTCAAGATGGCGGCCGCCGTTTTGCCCACCGCTGCTACTGGTACTAATTTGGAGAAAATAGAAAGGTATTCTTAGATTTCAATACTATTTTCATAGCTCAATCAACAACACCGAACTTCTATGATCATGTTAATTTCTAGTATTGTTTAATATCTTCTATCAAAACAATTAAACCAATATATGGGTGTTTCCATCAATCAATACAACTGTATTTGTTGTTTCTCTTGTTTTTAATTTGATCTAAATCACATAGTTCTCATAGTGATATTTTCAAAAGATACAAAGCCATATGTTGCATGCTTTTTGTAAGATGGCATCATAATTGTCATCTATTTATCATTATTATAACTAATATTGTTTATAATTTAAATTTATAACACTCAAAATTCAAGCAAATCAATCAAGTTAACATTGTTACTATATTTGAAAATGTAATTAAAGAAATTTAATTTAAAAAAATATTTTACTGGTTATTGTAACTGACAATGGTTTTATAAATTTTATTTCAGTTTTTTAAATGATTCATCCTACAAGGAAGCTCTTGAATCATCAGCAAATTACAATACACGATTATGTATAGAGAGAAGAATGAGACTGCCATTTTTGGACAGCCAGACAGGAGTGGCACAGGGTCATTCATCCTTATTTATGAACAAGAGACAAAGGATGCCAGGAACAGTACCAGGCCAAATTTACAGTTATCCAAGACAGAGGTGGCGAAAAAAGAGAAGGCAGTATTTGAGTATGAATGCAAGAGCATATGGTCGAGCAGTAGACCATCTACTAGATGATGATATGCACAGCATATCACAAGTGGAGAATCCTGCACTACAAGATACTGACAGCAAGGACTCACAATTGTTGTTAAAGGATGAGGTCTCAAAGGAATGGTTCTATGATGAGCAGGATATGTTGGATATGGATGCATATGATGAACCTGATCCAGACTCTGATTTGGATTATGAAGAGTCTTACAGTAAGAGGAATAAAAAACGTAGAGGAACAGGCCGGGTAAGTTGTGTAAAATTCTATTCTAATTATGAAAGTAATATATTTATTAAATTTGCTATTGTTTCCAGGGACGAGGTGTTGATTCTCCTGGAACTCCCGGTAGACGGAAGGGCAGTGGTAGAGGACGCAAGAAGTCGTCAATTCACAACTTCGATCCGACGCCAGGCGATCCGGACAAGCCTTTCGCCTGTGAACGTAAGTTCTTTAGACGTTAGCTTCAACGAGCTTTAAAAATTACTATGAAAAAAAAATATTCGAAAAGAACCAGCTCATCATATTTATAAAATATATATTGAATAGTTTATTGACACAAATCAAAGAAATATCAAACTCGAAAATTGAATTGATTCAATTAAAAAATATAACTCTTAATTTAGCTTAGAGATGAATATCTTACATAATTTTACCTGTAGCCAAAGATATATACTAATATTTAATTGCAGTATTTTAATTTACCTTGTTAAATATATATTTAAGATACTTTAAGAAAAGAGCAAGAGGGTTATCTTAATTTTAAGAATACATTGTAATGATGGGGGCTTTAAAAAGTTCAATAAGCTTTTTTTGGAACTCGTTCATTAGTTTCTTCTTATTATTTTGTTTAGTTTTACGAGAGTATGGGCTCATTTATATAGCTTCAAAATTCTCGAACATATACATATTTTAATAATTAAAGTGTTTAATGAAAAGAAGCGATTTTGTTTTTTGTTAAATGAAATTACCTTCATCGAACATATCCTCTTATTTTAATATATATGTATTTATGTATAGTATATACAATTATTGAAACATAGAAAACGGCTCATGTAATGAAAATCAAGGTATTTTAAAATATTTCAAATGTAAGATATTTTTACTTGCTGAGAAAAGCGTTGTGTGTATTTGAACATTTTGAGAAGAGATCGTTAATTAATGCTTGAGCATGGAAAGTGAGTCGTACAGCAGATACAGATAGTATTTAACATTGGTTTCTGGAGAATTATTTATTGATTCTGGTATTGTTTGTTTTTTGCGAATGTTAATTGCTATTTGATATCTCGAGTAGCTCTTATAGACTACAAATAGTGTTTACGCTTGATGCTTAGAAAATCAGCTTTTTCTTCTTATTTATTGTTAAGGCAGGGACTCGAACCGAAAAAGGGGATTGGAACAAGAAAAGTGTTATCTATCCGGCCTTTTATTTTTTTTAGCCTTTTATTTTCCGATGTACGACCGACGAGTGCGTGTGATTTTCGGTTCGGGTTCACGACGTTCTATATTTGGCCGCTTTGGTTCTCTTACCGTACTGTTATTAATTACTAATCAGCTCTGCTCTCTTTTTGACTAACTGGCAGTTGGCTAGCTTCTCTTGTAATCTTTATTTTTAGCGGATTTTCATTACTTTACATCCGACTTATATATTTATATCATCTAATGCCCGGAGCGGATTTGACGATATGTTCGGTTCTAGTCCCTCTAATTGCTAAGCGATTGAGCGTGTACACTAAAATATGAGAAAATTCTATATAAAAAAGAATAACATGTAAGAGAAAGACATTTTATGCTCTTCAAACGACGCATCAGGTCTATCTATCTATATACATATTTTCTGGGAGGGTTGTGATTTGTAAACACATTATCATCCTCATTGTAGATTAATCCATCGATTTTTAATATATTATGAAAGATTAGATGTATATTTGGTTGCATACACCTTGTGATTTGAATTGTAGATGATCATCATTTGTTTATTTTCCTAATATTGTTTGAATTTGTTTGTTATATAGATACACGTTTATATATGTATTTACATATATATTCTTATATATAAATATATTTTATTCGTAATTAATTGATCATTGCATAACACATCATGTGTCGCCTGGGGGTGGATAGTCTTATTTTACTTGCAAATTACATACATATATTTTTTCTCAAAAAAGTTGAGGGGAAAATTTTCTTTTCTTTTTTGAAGAGTATAAAACAAAAATTTACAGTGGAGAACCAATTGGATTTTTTTTGTTCTTTGGCAAATTTCAGTGTGTGGGGCGCGGTACAAGACGCGGCCTGGACTGACTTACCACTACGGACATTCGCACAAAGAGGGTGCAAGTGACGAGAATTCGCGCGATGCGGCCCCGCCACAAATCGTGCCCCCGTCAGCCGCGTCCATTCCCCCCATGGGGTCTACCGCCGCCATGGGCGGTGGTGGGCCGCCACCCCTGGTCGGCGGTCCGCCGCCGCCCCACATGGGCATCGGGATGCCGATTGGTGGCGGCGGCGGCGTTCCTCCGCTGCACCCCAATCTTGGTGGCCCGGCCATGCCGCCGCCACCTCTCCTGGGTGGCGGCCTCTTGCCGCCCCCTTCTGGTAATTTAGGAGATGCCTTGCCCGCCCCCGGTGCAGCTCCAGGAAACGTCTATCAAGATAGTTATGTGTCTTTCTTGAACCACCCAGCCGGTACTGCCTTATTTCTTTTATTTATTTACTATATACTTATTTGTGTTTTGATTACTTTTACTATTGTTATTATTTTACTAGATGCATGTGTAGTAGACTTATTTTATTTTACTTTACTTTCGTTACCAAATAGTCCTTATATAATACTTTTTGTTTATTTATTTTTATCCTTATTGAATGATGCAAGTTGGTCCGAGTTAGCCAGTAGTTACATCAACAGTAGACCTAAACAGCTTTAACTTGAAATACTTTCCTTTTATTTTGCATTGTCTGCACTCATTAAATATTAATAATTCTCTGCCCGAAAACCAAATAAGTTTTGCAAAGACAAATCCAAAAGTTCTTTCATATACATATATATTATATATTCTAAATGTGTTTTTATTTCTGCCGTTGTAGAGACACGAGACTCGCATTTATTTGTTTTTAATTTTATTATTATTACATTGTGTTTTCTTGTGAGTGAGTGTATTTTGATTATTTTATTTTGTTTTATATTTTCTTGACAACTTGTGTTGTTGGTTGGTTGCGCGATATTTAATTGCTTTCGTTTGGACGATTTTAATTTAGGAACTCCTGGAAGGCGTGGCCGACAGTCGAACCCGCCCCAATTGCCGCCGACGCAGGCACCTCCGACGTTGCCTCCGAACTTGCCCGCACCAGTTCCACCCACCATCGAGGATCCACCGATGCCTGTCTTGGTTCCAGAGAAAACCATCGAAACACCTCCTCAGATTCATTCGATGGTAGCGACGATGGAACAAAAACCGAAGGCCGCTCCCAGTCCGTATTGCGATTTTTGTCTAGGCGATTCCAACGAAAACAAGAAAACCGGGGGCTCCGAGGAGCTAGTTTCGTGTTCAGATTGTGGAAGATCAGGTAAGGGGAAAGTCGATGAGAAGCCCAAGAAGGGTCGTAAAAAGAAACTTTAGTCAATTCGTTGAAGCAAATTCAATTTGTGTTCCTTATTATAGCAAAAGAAATATTCTAAAACCAAATTTTTGGGCAACACATATTTTTCTAAAAAAAAAGTCTATTATATACGTATTTGTGTATACTTGAGTCGCCACAATTATTTTTTATATGTATAAGTTTTGTTATATTATTATGAAGATGACGATAAAGGGAATGGTTTAGTTTTGGGCGACCAAGAAAAAAAAAAGAATGTCATAAGCTTCAGCTAGATCTTCTAATGTTTAATTAGAACAGTGGTTTTAAGTCTGACCGATTTGTAACCATTTGCTCAAAACGTTTGCTGGTCAAGAAGAAGCTTTACTTAGATTAAACACACATATTATCAAATTCACTTGTGTCTCTGTGTAGATGATGTAATATTATTATTATGGGATATGCAAAACTCGCTTTGTATATATTATAGGAATATGTTGTATTGTTTTCTTTTAAATGATAGTTGAATGATATTAATGGACCATATTTGCTGGACTTTAGGTGAATTTTTGATACAAAAAAACTGCCAAAATGTTGAAGGAACGCGAAAGAGGTGAAATACGTACAAAGTTAAAAATACGAGAGAGTGATTTAAGTCCAGTATTCAAATTTTACCTAAATCAAAATGAAATATATAATAGTTTATAGAACGTACACACTGACTAACCCTCTGAAAAAGAAGAATATGAAAACAGAACATTGTTGCACTTTTTAATTTTATAATTTCATAGTCTTCCGATTCACGAGTTTGAGAGAATGGGCATTTTTAAGTCAAACTTATTGATTTTTAGATCGATTGAAATGGAGGCGGCTGATATAAAGTAATAGATTTGTTTGATACAACTCTTCGACACTTTGTTTCAATCGAATTTCTTAGAGGAACGTTAATTTTGAATAGCAGAAATTCTAGTCAATAATTTTGACTTTATTAAATATATACAAATATATATTTATAAAAGATGATTTAAAAGAATCTAATTAATGTATAATATTTATTTATAATTGGAGATCTGATGATGCTTTGTTAATTATTATTATTATATATTGTTTATTGCTTAAGATAAATTGTAAATCGAAATATTTTTAACCCAACATGATTAAGAAATTAGATATTTTGTTGGTGAAGGAAATATTAAAATGGGCGAATGTTCCTAAGTTTTATGTTGGTTTAGAAATATTTGGGGCATAATTTCGATGAGACGATTAGGAGAATTTCTATTTTTATTTTGTTCTTAACATTTGATTTATTTTATATTATTATTTTTCGAATCGATGGGAATTCATGTTTGTCGATTGTGTGTGCAAGTGCGAGGGATGTAATTTTTTAACCAAAAAAAAAAGTTGTGAGAACAGTTATTTTCCAAGCGTATATAATGTAAATTTAGTGCAATATTAAGTATATTAATATTAAAAATATGCCAACAAAGAATCTACAAAGAAACCTTAAAATGGAATGATGATGCAAGAAAAAAATATATATATATGAAAAAAAAAATATGGAGGATGAAAAAATTTTCTTTTCGCTTTTTATTTTTAAGAATCTTGTTCTTTGATTTTCTCTACGTTTATTTATTTTCTCTCGAGTGCTGAAGATTTGAGTGCACTTCAATTTATGTACATTTTTCTGAAAAAAAAAAAACAACAACCATTGATTGCTGATGATGGAACGACCAACAACGAATACTCTTTCTTTTTGATGCATTGAAATTTTCGCGCACGTTATTGTTTTGTTTTTTGATTTATTTCATCGGGTGAACTCATTTTCTTCTAAATGGAAAAAGGAAAAGAAAATTATTTTGATGCATTGAAATATCACGTACAGTAAAAGCCATTTATATTAAAAAAAAGAAAGAAAAATTTACGTAACTTGGAAAGTCACTGTTCTTCGGCACTTTGGAAAAAAATATCGATCCTCTCCTTCCACAAATCCTCGAAATCACTCCCTGATGGTCGAAGAGTCTCTTTCTGGCCTCATTACTATCGGTTTACGCGATTTTTGTTTTGATTGCTTTTCAATTGTTAAGCAGAATTAAGTTTTTTTTTTCGATCGATAGTTGTTAAATTTTATCGAAATTCACAAAGTCATATTAAAATAAATATTGCGTGGGGTATTAAATAAGTTGTGTTTTGTCGTATGGTAAGTAACTGTGACAATTTCTCCGATCACTTACATAATTATTTTTTCCAATTGTTATTAAGTTATAATTAATTACGATTAATTCTTGTCCAATCTAGGCCATCCAACGTGTTTGCAATTCACAGCCAATATGAATATATCTGTGAAAAAGTACAGATGGCAATGTATCGAGTGCAAATGTTGCTCAGTGTGTGGAACTTCCGACAACGATGTAAGTACTTAGATCCTCATAATTGTTAGAAAAAGTCCAGAATTGAAATATGCACTATTTCATTGGTTTCAGGATCAATTATTATTTTGTGACGATTGTGATCGTGGATATCACATGTATTGTTTGAGTCCTCCTCTGACTACTCCTCCGGAAGGTTCTTGGTCCTGCAAGTTGTGCATTCACGAATTCCACAAATAGAATAGTGTTCCCTCATATTGAAGCAGAGAAGGAAAGGAAGGAAGTAAGAAAGGCGGATGGCTTCTTAATTTCGTAGAATTCGAAATAAGTGATAGTTTTTAGTTCACGATTTCTTCCTTGCGTTTGTGACAAGTCGTGAAGATGGTATTTCCCTTAGGTTTGTTACGTTCTAATTTTAATTTGTGAAAAAAAAAACTGCATCCTTAGTTTGTAATATATTTTTTTATGATACTTATTATTATTTTTTAAAAAGAAATCGTATGCGCGTATATGTGCGTATCTATAAATTAGTGATGTATAAATTGAAAGGGAAACGACTTAGGCTTAAGTACTTAAACTACGAAAAGTAAGAGAACCTAAATAATATTGATGAGAGCCAGAAGGGTTTTAGGATTATGTACTTATTATTATCGAAAAAGAGAAGAAAACATTTGAGATTTGTAAATTATTATTATTAATGGCCTAAACTATTGATTCACATGTATTTTTTTATATATAATTTAATTTCTGAACTGTTGATAATAGTCCATTCTCTTATTTTTTATTAATTATAGCTACCTCATACGGTTTTTGTTTTTACAAATATTCTATATACAAATATTATAATCCTTCGAAGCTATTTTTTTGTAATAAAAAAAAGAACGAAACAAAAGTATTAAATCAATAATTCATATACATTTATATATACATATATATTTATTATACATGGAAACCGATGCACGTGTTTGTAAAGAAATCAATCGTTCGCATATGAAATATGATGTGACTGTGGTTGCCTGTACTTCAAAAAAATAATTATATTTTTATGATATTTATAGATATTGAGAATGACAGTTTTCAAAAGTAATGACATTGTAAATATTTTATTAAATTTATAACTTATTTTTCTAGCCTTATAACACGTTGAACAATACTTGAATGTTGCAGATTGATTTATTTAAATAATGAAGACTATAAAATGACAGAACGGATGTTTAGATGTTGCCTATACATGTATTTTTAAATTCCAATGTGATCGATATATATATTATTAAGAAAAAAATGTTTGTATAATTTTATTGCTACTATTTATTATTATTTAATAAAAGAAATAGTATTTTAATAATATAATATAATTTATTGACCAAATAAACAAAATACAATTCTGAATATAATAAAGAAATTCAAAATAACTATAAAACATATATAATAAAAACAATAACAGAAAGACTGGCCAAAGGGCTATCGACCATTGGTCTATACGTCTATGAATATAATTTGTCAATTGATGAACTAAATGAATACGATTGTTTAACAATTACATAAAAAGGAAAAAATATAAAAAGGTAGCCTCTGGGAAAGGGAAAGAACATTATTATAAGGACAAGAGATACTGGTCTAGAGTAAGTGTGGGATACTTGTATTTATGAGGGATTGATTAGTTTCGAGTGATATAAAATTTGGAGAGAGACGATAAATTTGAGTCGTTTGAGATGAATTTAACGGAAAGGGAGAGGTATCTATCGAGTACTGGAACAATTTTGGTTTTGGAATAGAGGGTTATGAAGCGGGTTGTTTTGATGGCGGATCCTGGTGAGGAACAGTATTTTATTTTCAAGTTACTTTTATTCTGATGCTAACAAATTTAAACAAATATTTATTAAAAAGGAAATATATATTTATATTTAAGAGTTATGTTTATATTCATATCTACTATATAACTAATAGATTTAATAAAATAGTCAAAATTAAAATTATTTTTTTGTGCTTTCAGTTGCATATAGTTATACTATTTTAAAATTATTTACAGCCTAAACCAGTATTTCCCAACAATTGTTAAAAAATCACTAATTATTTTTTCCAATGATGTTTTATTTTAACTTTTTTTGATTAATTAAATATATTTCTTAGTAATAATTATATTTATGGTTTGTAGATTTCCTGATGTCTTAAGTATTTTAAAAACAATATAACAATAATATTTAATTCAACAATAATAATGAAATAAATAAATGAAACAACTGATACTGTCTATTGGTCGTATATATTATTATATATTATATTAGTATATATTATATAAAGATATAAGGAATATGAATCAAAGTTCTTACAATTCTTATCGGATAATTAATAGATTTAATTTCAAGATGTTTCAAGACATCTGCAGATTTTGCAATATTTGTAGAATTATTTTTATGAGACATAAATTGGGTAATATCAAAACTCCTATTACTGCAGTTTCATTGGATGATAAAGTAAGTTTGGATTTTATACAATGCTCGTATTATTTGAAACTTTTGGCAATTTCGTTGAGAATTGATTAATTAGATTATTGGATATTATGTACTGTAACTATCATTTATCATGCGAGAAGAACAATGGAAAAATTGAATGATTTTTTTTAAGTTACTATTATTTCAGAATAACTGAAGAAGACTATTATTTAAATTATAAGTGAAACGTGCAATAGGTGTAAATAGTCATTTAATTCAATTATATTCAATGAATATATCCGTTAAATGTAATATATGAAAAACTGCCTCATAAATTAAAAAGTTCACTAAATATGTTATTATTATAAATTACACATCGCAATAATCATGTTTTATAATTATTTCAACTAAAGGACATAAAAAAAATAGTAGCAACCGTTATTTATTGGAAGCCATTCGATGATCATTATAAATAACGATGCTAATTATATAATTTTTGCTATTGATATTTTTGTTTTAATTGTATATTTACAAGAAATAATTGAAATTTGAACTTTGTTACTTCTAACAAATATATGCACCTGTTGTGACTCGAAAAGTAGAGCCATTTAACTGAGTCATTGTATTTACCGAGCAATATATTTTTATTGCTTCATAATAACGATAATGCAAATTGCAAACAAAACTATATTGAAGAAAAATTGTTAAAGAAGATATTCGCGTTTTGTAGTAATACATTTTCAAATTAAAATACACTGTACTTTATATTTAAACGAGTGTATAGATTGTAAATAAAGATTCACACCAATTATCGTCGTTTCGGGGGGAAAATATTTGAAAAAAACATATGTTCAGGGCTAAGAAAAAACATTTATTTATAGATAGTAAACTCGGGTTCCGGTATTTCCAACTGCGTGTCAACGTTCTGAATACAAGTTTGAGGCATTGGAGGATGCGCAACTAAGCATGCTCGTACAAGACTAAACATGTTGTTCTTTTCTTAGGCATACTTGCTTTTAAAAGATGATGAACCATGCGCTCGGTAACCTTATGACTACAATTTGTGATGCAAAATTGTAGATAATTACTAGTATATTTATAATAATTGAACATGATTCAAATCTTTGCATTCTAATGTTAAAAGCAAGGCTGAATCAAGGTAATTTGGAACTTGACGTCCGGAACTTAAGCATTTGGCGTCTACTGATGATGTACTTTTTATTGAGGAAATTTCATTGAGCTAAAAATAACATTTTGGTTAATGCAGTTTCCTTTACAAAATTATCCGACGTTTTACGTGAACTCAAGTATAGGTGATATTTTTTACTATTCTAAAGCAGCGTTTGTTTGTAGTTACACTGTGACCTAATTCTCTCTAAAGATTGGAACAAGCTTCATTTTCTTAGAATCTAGGAAAATCGATCATTTGAAATTCACATTCAAAACACGGAATAATTATTTTTTAACTGCCACAATGTTATCTACTTGGAACTATATTCGAGATTTCTATAACGCAGTTAGATATTAAGGTTATTTCACTGAATGACATTGTCATTTGGTTTCGATCAGAATTGTGCGTCAAAAATGTACTTTCACACAAAAATGCTCGTAACTTTTGAATGGCTGAACCGATTTCAAGAAACAAAAAATCGTATGATTTTATTCGCAATTCTGAGATATTTTCTTGTGAATCATTTGATTTTTTAGAAATCACAGCTACTCTACTTAGCTTCTTACACCGTGTTTTATGTAATGTAACTATTGTATGTCTTTCAAATAAAATGTAGATAATTCTTATCTTTAGGAATTGTTTGCATTCGATTTTTCTAAACCCATAGCCCATAGACGTAGTGCATTTCAACTTTCATATTTTTGTTTTCTTAAATTTCCTAACAGAAATAAGCAGAATTCTCAAATAGTAATGTTAATGTCTAGAAATTATTTTATTTATCTTTTCCTTTGTATTTCTTGATTTTTATTTATATATATATATATAGTTGTTGCAGTAAATGTTATTTTTATTATTTTAATAAAAGACAAAAATTTAAGTATATACAAACACAAAAAACTGTAAATGCGCTTAAACAATGATATTTGCGTCAATTCAATTGTAATTTCAAAATTGTTTACAAAATTAAGATCATTTAGAGATAATCTTGAATAAAGAGAAAATGATACTATCTCGAAAATACTGTATATTGTTTAAATTCTATTGTTCTAAAATTAAATGAAATGTTTCACTAGATAACATTAAATTTACGTTTTAAAGATTTGTATGTTGCTAATTGAGGCAAGAATGATGAAATATATTAGGTACTTCATTTTCTTGTCTAGACTGAGTGCAGATCGATAACTCGTATGTGATATGTGTTATCAAGAAATACTTTTATTTGTAAAACCTGTTGTATATTTCCTGAAACATTTTATGTTATTTCTTAACAAACTTATTATTAATATTTGTTAAACTAATTTAACATGCAAATATATTTTTTTCTCTCAAAATTTGATTATTTAAAGCGGAATTATTCAACTTATAATTATACTTTCGAGACATACTAAATTTATATTATTTTTTAATTTGATATGTGTAAACTTATTGAGATTTTGGAATGACCTGGAAAATAATTTCATTGTCAATTATCAATATTTTTTTTCCACCATTTTATGTATTTTTGTTTAATTATTATATGAATATAGATTTTTTTGTCTGTTTACCTAATTTTTTCAATAAATATTTATAGTTATTATTATTTAACAAACACACCGTTTGAAAATCACTGGTTAATTAAATGACTCTTCTTGTCTTAACAAATTGATATATTATTATTGATTAACAACGAACATTGTTACAAAAGCAATTTAATATATTTTAATTCAAAATAATTGATATGAAATTTAACCAGAAATAATAATGTTCGTGTTTATCACATTTATTTGTATTGGTGTGATTGTAATCTTGGTACTTATTAATTTTGTGCAATTTGTACTCTGAACATAACATATGTTCATTTATATTATTAAAAATTCGTTCTTGGAATCAGTGTTTCTCAACCAAAGATTCACAATTATTGGTTAAATCAAGGAGAAACAGTCTTATGGATAAATTTTTGTATCTGGCGCTTAGTTATTTACTCAGTAACTCGCTAGGTGTCGCCAGATTTATTGGCGCCAATAATTTGAAAATTACAAGTAGTATAAAAGAAGTGACATATTTACAATTATATGTATACAAGTAGCAAATATCTAAGCTTTAAACTTTAAAATATGCTGAAAGCATATAGAGTCTGACTTAGATATGGGAAGAAAATAGCATTATAAAGTATATAATTTTGTTTTGGTAAATAATTACTCGGTATCTCACTTGATTTCCAGAATTCCCATGATACACCACTACATGGGTCATTGTTACCCCAGTGTTAAATTTTTAATGTCAGCTGTCACTTTACGGCAAAACGAGGAACTATTTTTTTGAACTTTCGTTGGTTCTTTTCGGTTTTTTTTTTGAAAATAAGTTTTGAGTATTATTAAATAACTTGACACATGAGGCAAAACGATTGAGAAACACTGTTTTAGTGGTTGTTCATTATTTTTTGTAATACTACGTTTTTTATTCTTAATTTCAATTAAAAATAAACCGATTGATTGTTGATTTATTTAAATAGACTATTACAAAAAACATGATTTTCAATTCGTTGGAAAACATTAAATAATTAAATTGTGATATTTAAAAGTAACTTGTTGATAATGAGTGCAAGAAAATTTGAAATTGATGAAATGCATTTTTTCAATAAATTAAATAGCATCAAGTTTTTTTTCGTAAGTTGTAATTGTGACAAGGTATTAACAAATAAATAAACAATTATTTTGTTATTATTAAAATCTAATGTGTATGTTTTAAAGTGTATAAGTAAATATACAAATCAGGTGCATGCACTGTTATTGTGTAAAGGAGATACTCGGAAATGAAATTATCAATCATTCCATTATGAGTTGGTTTATAAACATCAAAGAGACTTTCGAATGTATTTATAGCATGTAGATGTGTATTGGATTCTATTTAGACCGAGAACACTCGAGGGACTTGGAGATATTTGTTTATTCTATTGAAGCACTTTTGATAATTTTCCAAATAGATTAGAACAAATAAATGCGAAAAGTCAACTAACTCGACGAACAAATAATGACGTGGACTTAATTAGTTGAATGAACAGTTCCAAACAAGATGTTTTCTAGAAGTAACCGGTGAAATTAATAGCGATTTGTTAATACTATTTAAGAAAAAATGATATTAATATTTTTTAAAGAAAATATGATATTAATAGGACATAAATTTAATATTATTATAAACTAATTTTTAGTGAAAAAGTCTTATAATACTTCCATCTGAATACATTTTTAGGTTGCAAATTTCAAATATATTTAGTAGCCCGGAGAAGTACCCTTGGAAAGCAGTATTATTGTCAGAATGAGTGCATAAAAACCCTTTCAGGTATCGCTACCTGAGAGTGGCAGGTGTCCATTTAGAAATATACCAAGAGGAGGGTTGTGGTACTCAAAAGGATCAAACAAAAAACCACGGCAACTTCAACAAAACGGACCGTATTTTTGAAAAAAATTGCAAAATTTCTATGACTTATTCAGGAAGAAAAATAATAGAATCGTATACAACTTTCCTAATTTAGCTTACTTAGAAGGAATAACTTTATTTGGTTTCTATATTTTATTATTTTTATTACAAATCAATTTATTCGTCTTTTTTGCATTGTTTTGTTTTATATACTTTCAATAACACTATAATTTACAAATAATTTTGTAATTTAAAATTACTGAAAGAGTTTAATCAATATGTATTTTTTTAGGCCATTAGAAAAGTTATTGTATATGTGAATAAATGAAGCAAGAAACAAAAAAATCATTTCTGAACACGTGGCAAGAAGTACACCTAGGCATTGAATAACCTCAAGAAAATGTAAATATGAGTATTAATTTTGTTTAGCAAAATAATGTAAAAAATGTAAACATTATAATTTTTCTATTTATTGTTAATAGAATAAAACTAATTATTTTACAAATATACTAATGTAATGAATATAAAACGAAAGTCGTACAAAAAAGACGTAGCAGAACTGAACACGTGGTAAGTGAGTTTCTAGATATGGAAAAGCCTTAAGAAATACTACATAAATATACTAATAACTTAATGAACAAAACGAATATAAAAAATTTAAACTAAGTATATTATATGACAAACGTAGAAACAGTGACCACGTGGTAAGTACAATTCTAGGAATAAAATCCTCAAGAAAACGCAAATAACAATATTAATTGACGAACAAAATAAAAAATCAAAAGTATAAACATCAAAATATTTATTTCATCTTAATATGTAGTATATAATTATACTAATATAACTAATAAGTCATCATATTGTTGCACAAAGATATCTAAATAATCCAAAATAGCTTAAGACAAAATGCAACATTAAAAACGTGGCAAGTGTAGTTCAGGGAAGAGAAAAATATAATTAAAAGGTATGAAAAAATATTAACAAATTAAATTATTTAACTGTTACAATTTTTATTTTTGTTTTACGGTAATAAAACTAAATCTGCATAAGAAATAAATAATGAAGAATGAAAAAATAGCAATGAACACGTGGTAAGCATAGTTCTAGATATAAAAAAGGTGTAAATAGTAACATTAATTGAGTCAAACTCAAAAAAATGTGTAAATAAAAATATATATTTAACTTCAGTCAATAACCTTTTGGTCCACATTGAAAATAATATTTGAAAACATCTGTAATAACATTTTTTTAAAGAAAACATCTAAAAATATTACTTTAAGCCATAGAATATAAACATTTTTATTATCCACCTAAGTCTTGCAAGGAGTTTAAGACAAATTGACCAAAAAATTGTTGATTTCTAACAAACTTTTTTCTTTGCTTGACTTCTTTTAAAAGGCTCTTACAAAAGCGGCTGAAACGTGTTAGAATTTCGAAAGAACTATCTAGGTTCGTACGAGCTGTAGAATGGAGAGCGGCGCAGCTGAGCCCAAAAACGAACCGGGATTCTATAAGCAGTGTGGGCGAGCGAGGCTGGAATTGCTTCGCATCAATATTTGAGAAGTGTATCCGGCCAACCCCACGCGGTGATTTTCTTATGAGAACCAATTTAAATCTATTAAACTTCACTCGTGTGCACACTGCAATCCAGAGAGATATTCACATTGTAGAATAAGTAACAATATGATAACGTTTAAGTGCAATAATAATTGTCGATTTAGTAGTTAAACGTTTGGGAAATGATAGAATTATTGCCAGTATATGTTTATCATTTTAGAAAATAAACATAATTTAGTGCGAAAAGACTACTACTAGTAAAAATGTATTATCATATAAAGTAGAAACTTTGATCGAATTTATTAATAAAATTAGATAATTATCAGGATACTTGTTACTTTCTATTATTAACTATTATCGAACTGTACAATAAGCAATTTTATTCCAAAGATTACAAACTTTGCGCCTTGTATATAAACTGATTAGATTAGAAAATTACTAACTTAATATTGTAACCAAATAGTACATAATTTATCAAAAACTGTTTTTCAATTATTATAAGACTAACACTAAACTTAATACTATTTCCAAGTATTCCACAATTTGTGTTGATGTTTGCGTTTGATAATATTGAGTTTTGGCTTAATTTTCCATTTACATTATATTAGTCATCGACTACATTGCTTAACTTACGAAAACTTGTGAAATATCGAATGGACGTGTCACTACGTTCTACCAATAGTAACTGAGGCATCGACCACGTGGTCCTTCTTTCATCGTGTGAACGAGAATCGTGCTAAGATTAGTTATTCTAGCGAATCATTTCCGTTTTACTAATCTCGTTCTCTTCCGCTATTGGTAACTTACGTTCTATTGATATAATGAATTGAATAAAATATATAAACATTCTCTTTTTTACTTTAAAGTGTAAATACAAATATGAATTGACCTACAATAAAGTAATTTGTAAAGTTTGTATACAAGAGATGTTTTTATTTAATCATAAAATATTATTATACAAATATTTCTATATAATGGTTGTAAACGGAAGCCATAGTAGCACAAAACACGTTGTAAATATTGTGTTGGGAATTGTAAAACTTGAAGAAGGTATAGAAAAATATTAATTGCCCCAATAAAAGCCAGTTAAAGGTTTTTATGTTTTTCTTGGAATAGACAAAAAGCAGTAGCACCAAACCAGGGGTAAATATTATTTTTTCGCATGCAAAAATATCAATAATGGCCAAATAAAGTGTCAATAGCGCAGTTTACTTCATATTTAGAATAATAAAATAAGCTAAGTCAAAATATAATAAATCTAAGATGAATCAAGAAAAAATACAACATTTACCACGTGGATAGTCATGTTCCAAACATAGAAAAAAAATCAATAAATAATTAAGTCAAAAGTTTAAATAGAAAAATAGCAAAATTAAAGTAAAAAAATAACAACACATATTTTATTTCATTGTCAAATATAGAATATTATAAATTTGTAGAGAATTTACATCATATAATTTATTTGTTAAACGAATAAAATAAGTTATGTTACAATATATCAAGGTAATCAATATAAGATTAAGAATGCAGTTGAAGCAGTGACCACGTGGTAAATATAATTCAAGGCAAAGAAAAACCACAAAAATTGGTTAATTAAGTCAACAAAATTAAAAATAACTATTTTAACATCACAGTACTTTTTTAATGAATGCAAAAAATATGCTATGTTTTAATATATTAAAATAATGAAGATAAAATGAAGCATGAGAATGAAATACAAGCAATGAACACGTGGTGAATAAAATAGGTAAAATTTATAGAAAACTCTTGAAAATTATTTAATAAAATTTAGCTGTTTAAATGGTTTTTATTCATTAAACTAATATTATTTAGTAGTGTTATAATATATCAAAGTAATGAATATAAAATGAAGTATGAGAATGAAGTTGAGCACGTGGTAAATATAATTCGGAGCACAAAAAAAACCTTAAAAATCTGTTAATTTAGTCAACACATTAAAAATGGTCAGTTTTTAAACATCATAATTTAGTTAATTAAACGAATAAAGTTATAATTCAATACATAAAAGTAACGAATTTAAAATAAAGCATGAGAAACATTGGTTCTCTGAACACGTGGTAAATATGGTAAAGCGCGTGGAATTTCTCAAAATATTGTACACATGCATGGAATTCGTTCGATTATTTTCCGAGATATTCATCAATATTATTATGTGTTTACTATTTTATTCTCAACTTACTTCTTTATTCACACAAATTGTAAAACAAGCTCTTATATGGGACATGTTTTACAATTTGATTAAAAGTCTGATTTTTTTTTGTTATTATGATTTTTGATACATTTTCAATGTTTGTTTATTTATTTATACTATATCTAATATTTAACACATATTTTTGTTTAGAATATTATCAATTTTTTGTTATAAAATAAAGTAATATATGATTAGCTGTTGAGTTTTTAGTTAAATATTGTGGTGTTTATGGGAAATTACAAACAAATTATATATAAATTGTTAAATACTTAATAAAATATGATCATGTAAATAACAATGTGATTATTTAAATATATTTATTGGGCCAAATGGGCTTACATTGTAATTAATATGTAATTTACATGCAAATAAACTAGCAGAGTTTAATTTAAAATTTTTAAAAAATATAATAAATTTCAGACAAACTACTTGAAATTTAAATTATCATCGTGTAATCTTTTGTAGAAGGCTGAGTTTTTCATTTCCAAGTAATAATCTCTGAAATTACATTTCCTATTAGCAATAAATTGTAAATTTAGATTAAAGTAATAATAAAATACTTATTAATATTCTTATCTGAATTTATCTTAATAACTTGTAATCGATCACAAGGTCTAATACGAGGATATGTGTTAATATTAATTACAAAACGCAATATGTTTATAATTAATTAATAAATAAGAGAATGTATTACAAGTATATAATATATTGAAAAGGCTGTGATTTTACTTATGTTAATTGTAATTGCAAGTGTTAAACTTATTCTTTTTTACAATTTAACAAATACCTAAAATTATGCAAATATGCCTTAGAAATTTTCAAGATCAATATGGGACATTATAAATAATGATAATCTTGGTCTACTTTCAAAATATTTTATTTTTTGATTATTGAACTAAATTGATGTGCTCAAACTTATCATATAATTTAAATATACTTAACTGGGAATTGTTGTTTATTTGCTAAACTATAGACATTAGTATAGTAATTACAAAAAATAATTTCAAATAATAAGAATATAATATAATTTAGAAGGATCGATTTTACAAACTGTTACAAAGTGCTACTGATTGCTAAAATGTATTTATATTTATTTAAATACATAAATAAGAAAAGTATACATATATATTTATGTAAAGTATCTCTTTTCTATTATAATTTAACCCAAACAAAAACTATGTTTAACATTCATTTGCTACTTTCGTCAACTAACTGAATTGTTGCCCAGAATATAAATATTTGCGTTTTTTATGATGACGCAGCAAATGTGCCTTTTCAATCTCTACAATAAAATTCAAATATGAAGCAAAACATTTCTAAGCAGTACCATCTTCAGGACCGATCAATCGAGCGAATACCTGGGGTCTACAGAATAGGGGCTCTCCAATCGGTTTCCAAAAATATAAGCTTTTACAACGATATTTATCAGATACGAATGTTTGCATTTTAACATTCACATATATATTAAGTTTATTTCTCTTTTGAATAAGCAAACACAAATAATTTACATATTATGTGACGATTTAAATTAAATTTGTCGAAATTAAAGAAAAATTAAGTTCAATTAATTCATTTTCTTACATGTCAATAAAGTGTTACTATTTAGATATGAATAAATCTAGTATATGTTCTTTTCTTGTTTTAAAAACTAAAGATTTTATTATTCCATTTTTTTTTAAATTTATTGGGGGGCCCCAATTTCGTATTTGTGTCTGGGGTCTCAAAATTTCAAAAACGAATTGAAATAATAAATAAATAGTATTCGCTATGCGATGTGGCTGCTTCCGAACTGATATTAAATATTATATATTGATCAGTCAATAAGCAATTGTGGATTACCACGTATACTGGCAGAGCGGTTGTTTCAACATTTTGAATTTCGCGCCGCAGCGTGGAGCGGAGTAGTGGTGGCACCGAGAAACAGATGATTTCTAGTTGTGGCGTGAGTCACTTCCGACCTGCGCCATCATTCATTTGGTTGCTTTTGTCCATTGCGCTGCCACTCGTTTCAGTCTATCGGTGTAGTAACAGTTTTTCAAGATTGTGTTTTCGGCTTGGTGCTCAGTGGATTTTCCGCACGGGAAACACGCTGGAAAACTTAAGGGTAAGTGAGAATCATCCGCACTTTGCTCGGACTCGCCCCGAACGCGCTAATATCATCGAAAATATGTCACGTACATATACACATACATGCATGTATACTACACACACGGACAACGTATATATATGTACACACACGCAAACAACACCACCATCACATACGTGTCCCTCTCTCTATAAATGTGTGTGTGTGTTGTTTGGGCGATGTGAATGCACTCTGTGTACGATTGTAACACAAACGCTGCGTCACATTCTGATTGTTGTTTTTGTTGTCTGCCTGCCTATGCATGTGTATGTTGATTAACCGATTTCTCATCTGGGTCGCAAACCAATTAGAACATCGCATTAACTCGAAACGGCAAAGAATCCCAAATGGTAAACAACAATAACAACAAGCAGCAGCGGCACAACAACAACAACGGGTTGTAGTGAAGAGAGATCGAACGATGGGACGGCGGAGAGAAAGCGAGAAAGATGAAAGCCACAGCCCTAATTTCAGGGACGTCCTTTGTTTTGGTCCCGCATCTGTTTTGTTTGCGTCACGGCACATATGTTAATGTCTTCTTGTGAGAAAGGCGCACCAGAACAGAAAAAGAACGAGACCTGTTTTTATACATGCGTGTGAAATACGAGCATATTGGAAGATGGGAGAAAAAGATGGACATGTATATATATATATATACATCTACATATGTACACACACATATATATGTGTATATATAGTACATGCAAAATTATTTATTTGATTAGAGGCAAATAGAAAGTGCAATCGCGGAGCCTCGGTCCGGCCAACCGTTACAATTTTTCGCACTTTTATTTATTCATTAACTCATTGACTCTGTCACCTCTCGTTTTTTAATCCTATTTGTACCAGTCTCGGAACGACGATCTAACGGGTACATTTAACCATGGTGTATGGGGTATGTACAGTCCAGTTATTGGGGTCGAGATAACGGGAAGTTTCCTCGCGAAACGCCGGGAACAATGATTCAGCTGAGATGAAGTGGACTCGGCTGAAAGTGGAAAGTGTATAATTCAAATGCATATGGTGGATAGGTTTGGTAGAAATCGAAGCCGTACCCTTTTTCAAGATCGCTCGGTTTCTCCATTTTATCCATTGCGAATGAAAAGCTATCATCTACATTATAACGGGTGTAAAGAAGTTGCGGCTATAACGAGCTACAATACGCAATAAAAGTGCTACAGTTAACTTAGCGGGTATAACATTCTTTTAGTACAGTAAAATTATACCTGAAACGATGTTTAGATACTAAGCAAATTTAGAACATTGGTATATGTTTATTAAATAATTTAGTTCAGTGATTTTCTACCTTTTGTTTTGTTTCAATTCTTAACTAAACGCGGCCAACTTAAGCACTGTTTGCGTAAATCGTTTCTTCATATAACTAAAAAAAATAGATATTCAGAATAGTTATTTAAAAGTTTTTTTGTATCATGTTAGAACGTCAAAACCGTTATTTTTAGAAGAAGCAATACGTCGTTCTTCCTCATAAATATATGCGGATTATGCAATAACCTCGAAAATGGACTTTTTTGAGTTATATGAATATATTTCAACAATATTTTAAAAACTTAGAACTATACAAACATATGTTACAACTAATTGTGTGTTGTGTATTTTTTTTAACTGTCCCTTCTACGGTTCATCGAACTCAAAATCCTTGAGCCGAAAGAAAAATAAATGTACTTCTCGTAATGAAATTATTAACATAAAATACGTCGGAAAAGTTACCGATACATCCTACAAAATATGTCTATTTGATTTTGGTATAGAATTAAAATCAATTTTTATTTGTAATAATAAGAAATCCGTTATAAAAATACAATCAATAAAGTCTATCGAAATGTTTACTCCATGTTCGATTCTTATGAAGGTTCAGATTATAATTGAATAAAATCTGAGCTTTGCCATAGCTGTATAGAATCATAAAAATAAGTTCATAAATTGAATTATCATAATTTCGTGTTTTAAGTTATATATACCAATAAGATGATATAAAGAATTGATTGTTATTATGCTGATTATAGTTATTTATGGTTAATTACAAGAAAATATTTTTTACTTCAACATCTTTATTGGTCCAAAGGGTTAACGACCGAGGTCTTTATGCCCCAAGAAAGTATTAACACTAATTCTTCATATTTCTGCATGGAAACTTGTTATGGTTTTATTTGCCCTCATTTATTGGTATATAGAATATTTGCTAGATTATTCTTCATAACAAACTTTTACTAAGAACTTTCCACATACGGTTTGTGATAATCCAATAATAATCTGACAGTAATAATAGCTGCAAGGTTTATAGATTATTATGTATAAAGGAATGTAATTGTCATTAATATTTTCATTGGGTGTGTCTGCTTGCGTCGTGTTAATTCAAATAAGAGTGGCTATGGAACAAATCTGTATTAATAGGTTATCAATAGGTTATCGACTGAGGCCTATCCATCTTGTATTGCAACGTTCATACATGATTATTTCATTTATATGACATTGTTTGTTCATCAACTTGCATATTAAAATCGCTACGAATATAATATTAAATTTAAGAATATTCTCTATATACATTCTTATATTTAATGTTATCTTTAAACATTTATATACTTTGAAGAACATCAAAGCAAAAACTGTAAAAAACCTCATATTTCTCAAAATCGAAAACATTATTTAAGGTATATTAAGATTTGTTTAATTCCATTATTATATTCAACTAATTAATATTTCGTAAATTTGAGCATAACAAAAAATATGACCATATTAAATTCCCTGTTCTTATACTAATACTGTTCTAATGCCATAAATATAGTATTTATAAAAGTAGATAATGCTAACAGTTATCAATGTTTAACTTAATACAAAGCGAGAATGTTTGATTTCACAAAATCGAAAATAGCGAAACATTCCATGGGCATATATTTGTATGCATGTACAAGCTTGTTTCGGTATTTTAGCTTCAGCCAGGTGTACTTTGAAAATCCTTCGCATATATAAGTAGACGAACATGGCGAGATAATTTTAGCAGTTACTGCATTTAATTTACTGCATTATATTTATTTTTGAGCAAATAAATGTAAGAATAATCATTATTAATTAAAAAGTAATTTAATATTTGGTATTAATTGCCAATCATATTATATTTATTTATCAAAGTTGTTAAATTTGGATATATGTGATTATCATTTATCCTTCAAAAGATGATGTTGTATAACCTGAAGCTAAATGTTCATTTTGAAAATGAAAACGCTAAGGCTTAATGAAACCTTTTGGCATTGAAATATGTGCGTGGAAATTGGACCAGATGGCAACCCTAGGAGGGGTAAGGTCCGGCGAATATGAGGCAAACTTCCCTAGCAACCTTCATTAACTTATACGATGATGTATTGCATGTCATGGTAAAAAAGGAAAATGCGGTTGTATGAGGGTCTAATGATTCGATAGTTCAGAGGAAGATATTAACAAACTTTTGCTGCTGCGGTTAGAGCAGATGTTTATGGTGGTAATTCACATAATGTGAGCGAACAAGATGAACAATTTCATGGATTTATGTTGATTATTATATTTCTAGGATACGCCATTTTTGATTATTAATTAATATACAGGGTGTAACAAAAGTTCGTGTGGATACGTTTGTGATGTTGTAACTTGTATTTCATTGAATTGTGTTTTTTTCGAAATTTATCGTTGGCAATAACTATTCCCAAATTCAGAATTATTGCTGTATTATTTTTAAGGTTATGGTTTCCGAAGCTGAACATATGACAATTTTGAGATTTTCTCAGAGTAGGATGACCCAGAAGAGAACTATGAGTCCACCATCCGCCGTCACCGGGAGACTGGTACAATCCAGGACCGTCCCAGAAGTTGAAAACCAGCCACTGCCGTCACTCCAACGAAGATCAGGAACAGGATCGTCACCACGCCACCACGATTCAGTCACGTCAATCTGATAGCCAAACAGCGTTTGGGGCTTCTTAGCATCAATATGCGACCCATGCCCTTACTGACCAGATAATGACTACCCGACTCCAGAGATGCCATGATTTTCCGCTTCTCAGCGGATGACATCAATCAGTCTTACCATCGCTAAAAGGACCGAATCTTGGCCACATCTGTTTAAGAAGCGAATGAGCATGGCAAATACGTCACCAAAAAGTGACATCCCCCTCAGGTGATGGTCCTCGAGAGCAAGGTCTGTGCTATTTCTCACAAGAGTTTGGATAGTCTGAAGAGTGCCATTGAGAAGGAGTCGGTGGAGACGTAAACTGTAAGCCACGGTGGTTCGTTCCGTACCCGTCTCCAGGCCTGTGTGAAGGTGAAGGGTGGAATCTTCGAACTTTGATTTTTCTATGTTCATTGTGACTATTTTAATTAACTTTAGACACAGTTTCTTGTGTAAATGTGTTTCCGTTATGTTAGCAAAACAAATATCGTCCACACGAACTTTTGTTATATTATTTTTAAGTAATTGTTGTTTTTTTCCAAATGTATTTTTTGCATACATTTAATAGAATTTCGTTAAGTAACGAAAGTGTTGTTTATACAAATAGGCGATTTATTAGATTATTTGAATGGCGTTTGGTCGAACCAAAACTTTTTTTTAATGAATTGAATAGAAATCAGGTTGATAAATTGACTTTTAAAATAGAATTGAAATTATTTAAGAAACAACTTTCTTTTTTTCTTCTCTCTTAATTTAGACCATTTTAAATTGGCAATTTGCGGCAATTCGTCTGCCCAACAAATAACAACTCAGGAACAATTCCCTTAACATTCATTCAGTTTTGAATGGCAATTCTATGGTGTAAATATGTTGCTGTCAATCTGTGTTACACGTGAATGTCATATTGGTTTAGCCTTCATCGCATCTTTTAAATTGACTGCAGCTCCTTTATGTGACATTTTCAATATGTCTGCAACATCCACGCCTCGGCCACGTGTTAAATTCGATTAAAGTAGTTATTTAATCGTGTTTATTATCCACGTTGGGCTCTCATGATCGTTCTCTATCGTCCAAAGCTGAAATAACCACCGCAACGTGAATATATTTTTCCACTTCCATCGATTATTTGTCTCTTTTTGAATACTGAAATAAATCAAACAAGAAAAATATAATGATTATCATTCACTCGCATCAGCATTACCATGAACGGGATGCTGACAGTTTAATCTTATTTATTACCATAAAAAATAAACATAATTTAATATTTAACAGTTCAATGTTTAGCTAATTATTCTATATATTCTACATTTAATCTTGATATAATTCTATTATTTTTTTAAGAATACTTTCTAAAACTTGTAAATATAGCAATACCTTGCATAGCCCGGCTTCTATCAGTGCGGACTCAGTATAGTCCGGTTTGAAAATATCGAAATAAACTAAAATTTAATTGAACAAAAACGTAGCATAACATTAGTTTTACACTGTTCGCAATATTGATGGAACTGCTTACGAACTACTGTATTGCTATATACATAATTATTTATAAATAAATATGTTTTTGAATATGAATACACTACAATGTACAAAAGTCGTAGTTTATTGTAAATGTAATATAATAAAATAGACTCATTACATTATTCAATACTGTTTGTAAGTAGATACTGCAAATAATGATAACTGCTACATTGTCCTTTCATGTTTCGATAAAAATTAGTGGTTTTCCGTTTGTATGTATTATTTATTTCCAGCTGTGGTTTTCATATCAAAATATTGTTTACTATAAAAGATGGATAACAACAATTTATTACTGAATTTCAGTAATTTATGTACAAAATAAAATGTAATTTAGAATTATATTTTTCAACTTATTCAATTATTTTATCAATGTTAATTGTGTACTTTTTTATACCAATTACTAATTGGAATCAATTATAGAGTTCTTCAATGGGTTTCGCAAGAGTTTTTAATAATTAATTTGTCTTGTATTTTACTTTTTTCATAGATAATAATGAATTATTGAGAAAGCAAGTTGAAGATCAAGGGTTTCAAGGTTGTGGAAGGTTGAAGACCCTGATCTATTATATATGAATAAATAGTTTGATCATAAAATACAAATTTAGCCTTGACGATTAGCTTGTATATAATGTTATAGATATAATTATATAAAATTCAGTGGCAATATTTTCTGCATATTACGACGTACAAAAGACATAAGGGTATAAAAATACGATGATGTTCTATGTTATATATATCAATAAAATTAAGCGGGCAACCATATAGGGGTTTCCTGTAAGGATTGTCTGCGGATAAATCTTTCAGATTTTCATTATTCTTGTTTGAATAGACATCATTAAGATGCCGATAACCGGTAGTTATCTAACACGTGTTTTGTGATATTACTGAATTCGGGGCAATCGGTTCATCCTCTAATTGTTATTTCTATTTTCGTAACTGTTAAGTGGTAATTCAATTAATTAGAATCTCCAGTGCTCCTAATTATTTAGTAGCATTGCGTCACGTTAATTAACGATTTCCTCCCGTGTGTGTGCATACACGTTCAATCCACACTCCGGATGACGCAACGCTTTGAGTTTTTTTTTTCTTCTTTCTTATATTTATGTAATTTCCATTTCATCTTTTCGTTTCCTCAGATTGAGGAATTGCAAGAAATTTCGTAACGAGTTTCTTGCATAAAACCCGGTATTATGTGCGGAAACTATTTCTATTCGTGCAAACTGTGGTCAACGCATTCACGGACCACCCTGTATATCAATATTAAATAATCTGCTAGGCGGAAAAGAAGGTCTATAATATATATATTAAAAAAAACTCGTTTGACTTGTTGTAAATCGTTAATATGTAAAACGTATGGGAGGAGGAATATCTGGAACACAAGTCACGATATCTAATCGTTTAAGTAGGAAAGAAAAACAGTTTTTTTTTCTTCACTCTACTCTTTCGTACATTAATTATCGATACAGAGTGAAACAGGGAATGGATGTATCACTAAAAAAGCAACGATAATTGCGCGTCTGGTTCTTCACAGAGAAAGCGCTATCTTCTAAAGAGCGTTTTATCTTTGAAGTATTTTAAGTCTTAGGAGTCTGCGATTATCGAGAATCTCCGCGTGTTATTATTTTCTTTCGATTTTGGCAGGCGTCGGGAAATGCAGTTCTTCTATTTATCGTTCCGAATGAAAACGAAGAACCATTGAAATAATAAAAACCGTCTCACGGTCTCATCGCGAGGCCACGATAAAAATAAAAGGCGATCGTGAAATGGAGAGCTGACTAAGGTTGTGCCACGGTGATTGAGGGGAGGACATGGCATTCGATGACCAAAAATAACGCAATAAATGGTACTGCCGCACTAAAGATCTCTACAGATTTCTGACTCGAGAACTGTTGAAATCCATTTGTAATTCGTCAGATATCAAGTAGTATATAATAGTTTGATGGTTTACAGACTTCAAGTATTATTTTTGTCATTATTTGTGTACTATCAGAATTGTCAGGTCCATTTAGAAAGTTCTCTGATGAAACAGAACAGGGACAAAATACTGTACAGTAACAAACTGAAGACAGATAAAAAGAACATATTTTTTGAGGAATGATCAATAATCATAAAAATTGTTTTTGTTTTGTTTCTGTTTTTCGCTGTCCTGACCTGACATATTCTGAGTATCCGTGTTGAACGGTTGATTTCATGTGATAGTAAATTTTCCATCATAACAAATAAAAATGTATAACTAGTTTAATATTTACTAAATTTATATGCATTATTTTATTTGTTTATCATTTTTATGGGGAAATTAATAAAATAATAACATTTCATTTTCCACGAAAATTATGAATTAATATAACTTTTTAATATTTCATATTAGAATTATAATATATATTTCATAAATTTATAAACGTACTCCAGTTTTGTAGGAGTGAATGCACTGACTGTAATATAACACCAAATCAATAAATTATAAAAATAAACATTCGCAAGACTTGCAACTGCAATGTTTCAGGTGAAACTAGATACCGTCTGGATTGGTATTACGATACACATCAAAATGTAAGTCTACATTTCAATTTTCATGTTTCCTGAATTCGCACATTGCAAATATACACGTTTCGAGAATGTGTGAGTGGGAGGTTTTCCGCAGTTGCTATGGTAGGCAAGCTGCAATTCAATTTGATAAGGATATAATTTGTGCGGAATTGCGCGACGATAATGCGGAGGCAAACAAATTTCCGTGATTGAATAGGATTCGGGGGTTTTAATTCATAAATCATATGAGTCTCTCTCTCTCCTTAATTGGATAAGGACTCTCAGCCAATAGCTTTCAAGGAAACTAAGCAGATTCGCGTTTTCTGAGAGGCCACAGGGGCATTTTTATTCGCGTGGTTCAGTGATTTTTCGGCATGCGTCAAGATTTACTCATTGACGGATTAGATTAAGGTTGAGAGAGAGAAAAACTGCATTTCTGAAGAATTAATGCATTCAATCGATTTATGCTTTTATTTATTATAGCAACTTCTGTAACGCCATCTCAGACTATAATTTATTTAGGAAAAAAGTGCGATATATGTTGAAATGTTCTTAATTAGTTCTGCCGAAAGTGTAAATATTTTCGTTTCAGTGTTGAAACGAGAATGGCGTTGATGGCTTTTTACTAAAGCAAACATCCTTCCGTAGGATGAGTGAAAAAAGGTCTAATATATACGCGACGAAGAAGAAGAAGAAGAGATCGATCAAATATTTGTAGATGAATAAATATACCGGTCCGACAAGCTGTGTGAGTGTGTGGAGGAGTGTACGTGCTCAGTAAATATTTGGGAATAGCGTAAAATTCGAATGAGTATATTAAAGTATTATTTGGCTTCGCAACTTCCATAGTTACAAAACTCGAGCTGCACTTCGCCGTGTTTTATTATATTATTATTATTCGAATTATCATTTTCCACAATTCATTTCGAACTAGTACATTCAAAATCAATTTGCTTTGTAAATGCTCTACGTGCGATGCGCCATTATGTTTGATGGAATCGATCAGAATATTTGAGTGAATCGAAGGTGAAACTCCAGTCAAACCAAAAACATTGCATACTTTTTATTTTAGTAGCATCTACGTGCAAACATTCTCACACGACGCGACAAAAACGACGAACAAAAAAAAGACATGATTATTCATTTTCGAAATCATGCTACCGTTTCGTAAATATGCTATTGCGGACTAACCTAACGAAATTTTAGTAGTGTTTGTGTTATTGGTGCACAGCATAAATAAATATTTGAATAGAGTTTCTCACGTAGTCAACAAATACATAAAATCTGGATCGATATAAAATATATATTTGGCTAGATTATTATCTGTTTCGTATAGAAGTTTATTAAATTTGAAATAAGTTGCCTTCATATAATCAAAGCTATATCAATAAATTTATTGTTATTATTGATTTTCTCATTAATAAGCATTGCATTTTCGAAATTTTGACACGAGCAGCTAACAAAGCAATATCGAAATGATCACATATTGTAGAGTTTGCTATTTATTTAGACGATTCTGCACATTATGTTACTATTCCTTTGATAAATATATACATATTTCCTTTCATGGAATAATTGTCTAGTAAGATTTATTCGTATAATCAGTGCACATTTGTTCTTATCAATTTTGGGTTATCAACTTAAAGAAGCCTTTATTCGATATACTTATTTTGTTGCTGCGTAAAATATGATTGTTGTAAAGTATGAAGTGGATGGTAGTCGAAATGTCACGGTTTCGAAATTTTGACATTTCAGCCGCACACGTAACTCGACTCGTTCTGGCACAGTTCGTAGATATTGATATAGCTTCGCTGGCGTGTCTCTATGTTGAAAAAATGTCCCGTAATGCGGGTTTGAAAACAGTAATTTGGCGAAAGTGGTCCGTAACATATATTTGATTCTATAGTAACTACCGTAACAAAGACCTAAAGGAAAAATATATTTATTGGGTACTAACATCCTACAACTCATTTATTTTCGTTTACTTAAAGTTTCGGTGCACAAATTGCTAGATTATGTATATGCAAAAATGTTTGAATTCTTAGATTATTTATTTTTGTATCGTATTTTTACAATTGATGGAATTTAAATATTACACCCTTAAATATGTTTATATAAGATTTTTTTTAAAAATATGAATGTATAAAGGAAATATTAACGTTTTTGAGACTGCTCAGTTTTATTTTGTTGGTTATATAGCGGGAGCCGACAACGTACGCAGACGAGAACCTTTGTTTCAAATCTATAATTGTTTTACTATTCCATATACAGGGTGAGTCACCAGTATGGAACTAATCTAGATGTAATGATAAACCTGGTATATTTAGAACCCTTAGATGATGATGGTTATAATTACGTGGATTCTGAGAATAATTAAAACTATATTAATTCGTCATTGGGCTTTATCTAATTATCTAAACTATATTATAAAATAATATGTAAAAGTCTGAGTACAACTGTAGGGCTTGGTTGCATTATCTGAAGAATTCCAAGGGCTTGAAATATCTCGCGCATCGTAGCTAATCGTATAGCCATTTATGAATGATTCAAGCTTGAACATTTTGGCAAGACTTTCAGGAGACAGCGTTTTTTTCTACTGCTTTCTCAACGCAGATTTTTATTTTTGTTGCGTGTGTAATATAATGAGAGATAATCTTATCTGGATATGCAAAACTTGCGAGTTTCATATCGGCAAATGCGATTTTGCTTACTTGTTTTCTGTTTTTTCCTTTTGCGTGTTCCCTCTTCTACAAGTTCGTAGATAGGAACTAAATGCGATGTGACGAGGTGCCTGTTGAACGGCCAGTCGCCAGTTGCGAGGGAGCTTCGGTCGAGGTTGGACGTGTCGTCGTAGATAGGGACTTGTATACTTGAGTAGAGGAGGAGAAACGTAGCTGTAGTTGGTTTGTAGTTTGAAGGCGAGAAAGCGAGTGTGAATGTGACTAGTTTTTAATATCGTCGTCGTCATTACTATTATCAACGACGTCCGTTCTACGAAAACGATTAGAAGTCGCAGATTTAGTGTCCGCACAGTAATATCATACCAAAAAGGGAGTTCCAGTTCGAATATTGCTGAAAAGGGAACGCACCAGAGGTACGTAGATTGCTTGGGAGAGCATAAGGTTACACAGTTACCACGTGGTCGCTCATACATTTTGATATTCCAATATTTCCAATGCATTCAATTCTATTAAAGTTCAATGCTTTCATCGATATCGATTCGAAGCACGGCGACATCAGATGATTTACGTAATTAATTATTGAATAGTTGCAATATGTCCATAACTGCACATTCGTTTCCAGCCAGCGTTGCCGTCATGAGCAAATTAACTTTAATTACGGCCCCCCGAGCGTTTATCAAGCTGATAAATAATGGAAACGTCCAACTGCTTTGTTTTGCGTTGCAGCAAATAAGGTTTAATTCCGTGGCTGCAGCAGCAGTTTCAAATTGTACTCATGGTCCACAATGACTGTACATATTTAGCTGCTCCGCTTCCTGATTGCCTCAACTATATCTGCACAACACATAATTACGAAAGTCTGGTATTGCATAATCGCCGATATTCGATGATTTTTTCAAAATTGTTTTCGTGTTCTAAGTGAACGGCAGCAGCAGCAGCATTCGATGCGAGTTGCAGGTGAAGAAAGAAAACGAAATTATCGTTATTTTTATTTACGTATTTTTAGTTCACTTCTTGTGCCGTATAAATGTGAAAGTTATAAATGTATGTAGGTTGGTAATATAAGGATTTCTTTTTACACAGCCGCTGTTTACATACACAGCAACAACAATAATGCTGAAAGATTGAATATTGGCGAATATCGGTAAAAGGAACACCCCGATAATCGATCTACAGGGGTTGTTTGGCCCCTAGGGGATAATAGCTTTCCGTATTTTATTTTCTCTTCTCTCAATTTTTTGCGAGTGTTGAGAATGTGGACCTTAGGGTAGGTAAATTTCCCTCACGGATCTAGTTTCAAGGGCCTGCGGAGAGACCTTCCAGCAACTTCCTGCTCAAAAAATCGTAACGCATGTTGGGAAGTTCGGGTGTGCGAAGCGTAACCGTGGAAATGCATGCCGGAAGTGTTTCCTTTTTAACCCCAACTCGAAGTTTCTCATCCGGAACCAACACAAGATCGTGCATACATTTGGAGTCACACATTCGTTCATTTTTCGCTTAACGCGATTGCGGGTTTTCCGTTGTATATGTTTATTTATCTGTAGGAAACATTCATTGTTTCTTAGATACGTTCTCAATAATCTCGCGGTTATAAAGCGAAACAAAGACTGTGATTTCATTTTGTACTAGATATAACTACATTAATCTAACAACGGCAACTTAAGTAACACAAACCTTGTACAAATATAATTTTTGTTATTTGATTATCTGCAAAATAATTTAACTACCAATTTATTTTTAACAATCTTACATAATTCATTATACCCCATAGCCTGACAACGTTTCTGTTCCACACATGGTTTTCTTCTTGAGCTCTTTAAGTTTTCTCACGTAAATTTACACAAGTATAAGAGGGGGACTCACCCCTATTCCAATGCATAAAAAAATACAACTTATTTAAAATAGGGTTTCACGTCGAGATCTTTATTCGAACGGAATTAACATTAAACTGTTATGTTAAATTATGAGTGAGGAATCACTAATGCGTACTTAAAATTTTCGCTTTGTGTAAAGTTTAATTGGAGAAGCGTTTTCGTTGAATTAAATGTTTGCACTTTCTATTCTTTCGTATATGATGATATCCATTATCGTGTCTCCTCGTCGTCTCGTTGTTTTTTTTTCTGTTACCGCTTATTCAATTCGCAGGATATGAAAATTGCCGTTCGCAAAAAAGAGAAATTATATTCTATTGTTCGCCAAATGTGTAGCACCAGTTGTGTCACGGACTATTTATCATTATCTGTCCATCCTATTCGCATACGAGTGACACAAGACAAGCCGACTTCCCTCCTAGTCATTGTTATAAAAAGCGAAAAAACACTGAAAAATCTCACCGAAAAATAACAACTTTTAGATCAGCTAATTTTTATTTATAATTGACCGTTTTTATATATCAGAATTCCCCGTACTTCATGTTTATTTATTAGAAACATCTGTTAAAGAAGTTAAGCTACAAAACCATCCTATATTCTATACATTTTTTTAGACATTCAAAAATTCTTCTAGTTTACTTCAACTAGTGATTTTTAACAATTTCATTTTATTTATATTTAAATTATATTAATTCTAGTAACTCGTTTAAATTGAGTTTCCGTTTTCTAAATTATTTACTCTTCCATCCAATGTTGTTATTACGTTCTTATTATATAGATGCACTGAAGATAACAAATGCGGACTTAACAAAGGTTATTGTTGAACAAGGGCCTACTTTAAAGTAATCTACGTGACTCCATTTTACTTTGAACCGTGACGTAAGATGACCATATCAATGGCTACATTGTTCGTTGTTGTTTTGGTGCACCAAGAAGTGGACGGATTGGATTGATTTTGTTTCATAATTCTTTTATTTGTTTTTCGATATTTACTTTTTACTTTTGCACAATGCGCCGTTGCGTAACCGCAGACATACGCTCACACACACGCAGAGTGGAAAAGAGACCGTTCCGAAATTGCTTTTTACGTAATTACCTCACATATACACGAACTGTATTTATTTTGCTTGCGAAAAAATGAAAGAAAAAAATGTAATATGTAACCACCGTATTTGTGTTTCTTGCTGTTGTGCGAATGTTCTGACCGTGATTTTGTTTTGCCCCGGTCGTAATGAAAAAAGTTTCGTCTTTATTGGTAATTTAATGGAAAAAAAGCAAACAAGACAACAAAAAAATACAATTACACGCGGAAAGCTATGTGAATAATTGAAACGTTTAAAGTTTTGATTTGAATAGTTTTAATTACGTTATGTATTTCACCGTACAGTTAAAGTGAAAGTGCAGGCTGGCAACGTTGCCTTTTGAATTTGAAATTTTTAAATTATTTTATACAGTTTGCTGCTGTTGGTGAGGGATTCAGAGGGGAATTCTTCCCCTCTGCATTATGAGGAACAATGGTATAAAGGTATGGGTAAAAAAATGGTAACCCCAATTTTGTTGATGTTGTGGATGCTTTCGTTTAGGGGATTTTAGATTGTTTCGTATTGAGACGCATAAGAGTTCGGCCGTGCCACTGAATTCATTATACAATGAAAAAGACCCCAGAACTGTTGTCGATGCATCGAAATGGGTGACGTGGGTCCATTCACAAGGCCCATTGGAAGTTTTCAAAATCGAAATGCATTCATCGTGCATTTTCAGAACATTCGAAGCGATGAGTTCTGTTATTTTATTCCCCTATTATTCGTGGACTTCACAAAAACGTGACCCTCGAATACCGATTAAAGTACAGTTCTGATTTTTTATGAATCACGTTTCTCGGACGTTGCGCAAACTTAGAAAGAGCAATATTCTTTTTTTTAGAAAATATTCATTTATATTTTAAATTGCGGTTCTCATACGCATCCTGTTTCAAATGTTTACATTGGAAATAATTAGTTTAAATATTCTTTTTTATCAATTATCATATAATTCTCTAGTTTTATTAAAAACATATTTTACTTAAGTACTGTGCTACCTCCGCTTCTAGAATGGTTTGTATATTGCAACACAATTTCATATTAGGAGTTTTAATAATAATTATAGCTACGCCATCTCGTGGAACAGGAAATATGTAGTATAAAAATAATACGTATTGTGATAAAAAGTAAGGAGTATGTAAAGATTGCTTTTATTTTAGGAAATATTATAAAGATATTAATTTGTAATTGTAGAAGGTTTTACTTGGGATAGAACGTACGAACGACTTGTTGTTATGATATCTACAACAGCAGAATAGACAATAGCACGATCAAATAGTAATTGAAGATATTATTTGTTTAAAGTAATCTGTTATAATGACCAAGCATATTGTAGAGATTGTGATTATTCAAAGAAATCTATAGTAATCAGGCTAGACAAACGGTCTATCTAACGTTTAGTCAAATGCCAATGCACTTGTGCCACATGCGAGACATCACCGAGTTGCGCAACGAAAAGTGCGCGACCGGGGACCAAGAAATCAAAACGAAAAATTGCGCAATCCCGTTGAATGAATATTTATTTATCGGCTGCGGAGGGCGCCTCTTTTGAAATGCGCGTAACACGTGAATCGAATGAACAACGACATTTTAAGTCTTACATTGTTTGTCGCCTTTAATCTATGCATGCAGCAAACGACATGCAATTTAACCTCCAACTCATTTATGAGAGAGATATACGCATGCCATTTGCAAAACGTACGAGCAGAGCGAAAAAAAAAACTGCTATGATATTATAATTGCCCTCCGCTGAATAACTGATTCAAATTAATTATCATCTATAATGGAAAATTAACGTGCCAGAGTGTTGTTTCTGCTGCCTCCGTTTTCGGATGAGCTGGCGTTTCCAATTGGGAAAACAATTGCCCATCATAATTACAGCGCTTGTTTTCGATAACAATCCAAGTCCAAAACGAAAACTCGCCGAAGTGATTCATAAAAGATTTCAACATTTTTGCTTCTGAACGTCACGAGCAACCGACCGTTTCATTCGGCAAGGTTTCTATTTTTTTTATGTACGTCGTTGGTACACGAGCGTTTGCACTTTCTTTTCCCCTTTTTTGTGTTGTTAACCTGGGGGCTAGAGGGTGAAAACGCGTCCAGCTGGTATCCTCTCCCCTATAGGGCATAAGTCGAAAACGTTTTAAGGGGCAATTAGTTGCCTCGAGCCCCGTATCCTCGCATCGCAGTCGGAGATGGAATCGAATAGACGAAAAAAAGAAAAGAAGGCTTGTTGCGAAGTCCTCCAAGAAACGGTTACGTCAATTGTGTTTCGTCACGGTTCTTCTATTTCGAAGGAACTCACGAGCCGAATTGCAAAATGCACGAGACTTGAACTACTCAACACTCTGTATCATAAAAATAAAACGTTTACATTACATAAGTTGATACACAAACAAGTGGGAAATTCTGGATTTCAATTAAACTTTATTAGTTAATTTTAAATTGATATAATAAATTAATATATATTAGTTTTGATTGTGCAACCTAAGCACAAAAGTTTAGTTTTATAATCTGCAATTCTAGCGTTTTGTCGATACTGCAAATCGTAGTACAATGCATATGAGAGAAGCTTTTGATTTCTGAAAGAAGAGACCTGAGGTCGATTTCTCGCAAAACAACATCAAAAGCGAGTGTGATAGTGCACGTAATTGCGTTTTGTAATTGCAGCAATTGCGATAAAAAGTAAACGATGAACAAAGCAATATGAAGTAAATAAATGAAAAGTAAATCCGCTTTTAAAACGCATCAAGTGTACGAAGTTTGTTTTTAAATAATTAGCAACAAAAAAATAAACCGAACACAGGAAAAAAAAAACGCTTCGTGTAAAATATATTGCTCATTGTTCGGAACGCGAACAACAATGCTTATAATTTGTATGTTATACAATGGACAATTTAAAATGCTTTTTCTTTTTGAAATAATTGGCAACGCAAAAGCAGCTAATCGCTTTTGTTTCTAAATTTCGCTCTGCAAACATTACCTAGTTTATAACCTAGCATATAAAACGTTACGTAAATGTCCCCCTCACAGTTTGACTACATTATTGTTACGTGCGATTATGAAGATCAGTGTGCCGTGGTTATTTTATTTCTGTCAAAATGGTGTGTTCATAAATTCACAATCCGAATCGATCGAACACCAATATCTTTTTGAATTCGATTCGAAAATAATAACTAGTTCGTTTTAGATTTAACTTACTATTATTTGAGTGCGTAAGAGAATCCATCAAAATACAACAATTTTTTTTCTCTACAATTGTGTTTTTTTTTTGGTTCCAGATTTCGTCTTTTTGCAAAAGGATAAGCTTTGGTTTCGAACAAAACGAACAATATTGATATCGAGAGAACCACACTACAGGGAATCACGAAGCAATCGCATCCCATCAACAATACGCATAAAACGCCGATGTGAAGAAAATTTCCGAACGAAGAAGCGAACCATGAAGGAAGAGATTTTAGCTGCTGTCATGTTCTTAATCCGTTTCATCGAGAAAAGTGAAACATTCCCCAGTGATCAGTTAGAGAATTTCAAACATCATTTAACTGCACTTCTCACACAAAGGTAAGAAACGACACCAAACTTAACGAGTTTTTTTAAATTTGATTCTTCTCGAATTATTTTGAAATGTGACATGTGACGCTTAACGTCAAGTGCCACGTCACGTCGCTCGCATGGTTTCCGTAAACAAATTACGTTTTGCTTCATTTTGAACGTTCACATAAATATTATATTTGCACGAGTGTCACAGATGTTCCCTTAACCTTAAGTGAATGAACTTATTCTTCAGAAACGGTCGCATAAAAATTAAATGAATAAGAATAAGACGCACGTTTAGCATAATCTATAGAGATTCAGAAGGAGATTCATATAGTCGAAGGAAAAACCTTGTACGCTCAAGGATTGCGTTTTAACTTCGTTATAATGAGGCTTTCTGATGTGACATTAAAAAAAATAAGTACATAACAGTCCAGGGGCTCAGCGTTGTCTGCAAATATTTGTTCGAATGGAAAAAAGAACAATTATTTGCGCTGCACTCGCTTATCTTTTAACATATCAATTAAACGGGAAAGGCAGTAATAACAATAATAACGATGATGATGATAATAAATTTTAAAAAATACCACTCACAAACACAATCGTATACCTTGAAAACAATGGAATAGAGTAATCATTTTGAGTTTATTAAACTCGACAGTAATTTGTTATTTGCTATACGTCGTCGCGCACTTTGAAATGAGGAACGGATAGTGAATGCCTGATAGAATGTTGTACTTTGTATATACCATTGCGCTTGATGGAGAAATAGACAAGAAATCAAACGAAATACAGACGGAAATGGAATTAGTTTTTATTGAATATTATGCACACTCCTTAAAGTGCATTATATTGGCAAGTGAATACGAAACACGATCATTTTTGCATAATGAACACTTGCAACAAAAAAAACACGAAATGTTCTAACCGGATAATAGTAACTTACAGGAAATTGCATATACATATAACTTCTTTATTACGCGTAATTGAATTCTTTAGAAATTTCTTTGACGTGTTTTCGAATAAATAATTAAAAAATTACGTGATTTAAACAAAATATGTTTATTACTGATTACAAATACTATAAAGGAATTGATTATTAAATCCATATTATACTGCAGTTTTCTTATAGACCAGTTTCTTAGTTATATCCTAGTTTATTAATATTATTTTATATAACTGGTGCATATTGAAATTCAACCATGATGGATTGTTGGTGAGCACTTGACAATTATTGATGATATTTGTGTTTCTTTTCCTATTTTTTTTTGATACACAGAACAGGCTTCGAGCAGCTGGAAAGACAAGTATGGAGAATTCACTTACTCCACCAAACACTTCTCTCCGCCCCTGCACACTCTATACAAGACTGCTCAAGAACTACAACCATCTCTTTCTAATAAGTAATAAGGGATTAAAGGTCAATTCGTATTTAAAGATCTGACGTACACTGTGAATAGAATTGAATAAGCACGCATATGACAGGAAACATGCGCTTATAACACGCTGAATGGAATGGTGAAGATGTGGGATCCGAAAGAGTTTCTTTAAATGCGAATTGGCTTCGAAGTAGTAACAAAAGAAACTAGTTAGAGATTTCGTTTTTTTTTTCAAACCCAAGTAACCTTCGTTCCTAATTAAATCATTTATTATGTTGCGACGAATTTCGGGTTTTTCGTTTATGTTGTTTACAAGACAAGAACTGTTTCCTGTTTCTGTTTTTTTTCTTCTTATATTGTTGTGGTCTTTATTTCTTTGTTTCAACCGCAAACGTGACGCTCGAGGGGTCACAGATAAAGGACTCTCGGTGTGTATCTATTACGAATTTTAAATCGGGTAACCTTTGGATTTGACTGATGGTGAAACCGGGAGACCATCAAAATCTTATCACTTATGAAACCGAATAGGATCATATAGCAAAAAATGAAGTGCAATTGCTTCGAATATCTGTAAAGGAGGAGGTGAGGTTATCGGTGTTAATAATAAATTTTGTTCTCTTCGATTCATGAAAGCGTAAGATCGAAGTTTTCGGTGACGTGCGTTGTCGTGTTTTTTTTTTGCCTCTCTCTGATGTGGGGAGATTGGGGGGACTTTCTGTCCTTGACCTTCGCCGTAACCAAGGGGGAATCAATGGCGTAGAGGCTCCCCACCTCAATAAGGCCCTGTTCCGACTGACTGTCAACAGGCCTTGATTTATGACCCGCCAATAAAACAAGAAATTGGATGGGTTTCATTGGTCCGATTCATTATTAAATAACAGCAACAATCTACCTTATTGGTTGAAATATTTGATACAAATTCTGCTCTTTCCATTTATATAACGCACGGAAACTACATGTTAAAACTGTTTTCCATTCTATATAACGCAATAGCTCAACGTGATTAGCCGAATCATTGATTTTTCTTATTTATATGGATTGTATAGGAAGAATTTCATAAAATTCATTTATTTACGCGCAATAGTTGCTGTTTAATTAAATTTAGTTATACATGGTTCACAAAATTAATATATATGTTAATGGAAATTCTAATCAAGTTTTTGTTTGTCCATTCAAGTTATTAATTAAGAGTTTTAACTATCGAAAGGCAGACGCCAAAATGCCAGAATCCAAAGGCTACAAAGCCGAAAATAGGAAACGACGTTGTATTTTTTTCTTCCTCTTTCAATATGAAAATATTTAATATTTGGACTTTCTCGCTCGGGCCGATGTTGTTTTTCGGGTGTGAAAACCAATTCCTATTTTTAGGCTTCCTAATTTAATTTCCAAGCAGGATCTCGGTATAGAGCGAGCGAAAGAGCAGCAGCAGCAGAAAGAGGCAATAGTGGGCACACGCATAAAGCAACAAACCCGGAGGTGGTCCATATAATTTCGGGAACGCGTTTTATTTTCGGCGAAGCGGGGATAAATATTTATAAAAGAAAACACAGAAATAATGAAACGTAGCCTGAGGCGAAAAAGGACCAAGACCAACCGAGAAAAAATCTATATTTATCGGAAACTCTGAGCTAAAGTAGGAAGAAAAACGACTTTCCGGTGGCCCATTGCACTGCATTTCGCTAGCTGAAATAAGAAATCTAAAAATAGTTGGGGCCTTAAATCGCGCTTTTCCGAATTCCGTTTGTTTATATTACTACTTTGAATTAGTGAGAAGACAAACTAAACGAAAATCATAACATTTTCTTGTACATAGGGTAAAGATTTTCCACAAATATGAGCAACACTCGTGAATGCAGCATTACTTGCAAATTATCTGGAAAAAAACACATAACTGTGACTAAGATATACATAGTTTTACGTTTTTCCTTAGCTTCGAGGATCAATTAAATGGTTTATTAGAACAGAAACCTCGCTCACCTTGTGCAAATTAGATATATTAATAATACCAATCAAAAAGTAATGTTAGCGGGAAAAACATAAAAAAATAAATTCACTTTGCGTGCTGCAAAAGTCTAATCGAAATTGTTCTAACAACATTTAGTTTATTTTTACTTTTATGCATCTGCGTTTTGCTGTATACAGTGGTCCTTGGTTCAAATCAACCTTTTTATTCGTCATTTCCTTGTGTGTTGGTATTTTTTTGTGTTCATTATGCATTAAACATTGTGTTTTCGCGACACCACATCGTCCTTCGTTTTTTTTTATCGGGTTTAACTATTTGTTGACTATACTTGTATTTATATATTTCCGCGGCCCCCATTTGTGATAAGGCCCATATTATATTATTTGTTTGTTCTATATCTCTTTTATTGCTATCATTCCTGTTTCTCTTTCTGTAGATTGCGATGCACTGACTTTCTTGTTTTTTTTTTCCGTAGGTTTGAGAAGCACTGGTTTCCAGAGGTTCCGGCTAAAGGCCAGGGCTACCGCTGCATCCGAGTGAACGGATTGACACCCGTCGATTTGACACTGGAGCAGGCGGCCAGCAAATGTGGCCTCAAGTACAGAGACCTTCGTCTCCCAGCTGAACTCACCGTCTGGGTGGATCCTAGCGAAGTCTGCTATCGGTGAGTAAACTAGCTAAAAGTTAAACAAACGCCCGGCGCATCCGCATTCTTCTTTCTTGTTATTATAAAAGGCATTATTTCGTTCCTGTTATAATAACAGGCATTATTGTATAGGCAGCGAGTCAGGAATCTCCGATTGCGATTACACTACCTCGTGAGCACAATATAATTTCATTCGAGCATATTCAATTTCTTTTAGTTGCATTGCGTGGAAAAGTACGATTGCACAAAACGGAAAGTCATACAAAAACGTGAGCAGGTGACAGCACAGCAGTAATACCGAGAATCGTGTAAACAACTGTATAAAATTACAGACGTCTCGTTTCGTTAAAAGAAAAATATTTACAAAAGAAGAAAGGCTACGCCCTCGTGTTCTTCTTCATCCTCGTCGTCTTCGTATTCTTTTATGTTTATAGCCGTGTCTGTTTTCTGCGTTTCACTTCCTGGCCCCGAAAACGCCTGATCTCTGAACTCTCCTCCAGTATTCTTTTGCGTACTTCGTATTTTTTCTCATATATATATATTTTTTTTGTAATAAAAGTTGCAGCGTAAATGCTACCTACCCACACATCCGGACATCAGGTCATGGCTGTTCTTTATCGACCACTGTTGATCTATAACTTATTTCAACAGTTTTAATTTCACGCTTGGTATACAATTATGAACGGAAAACTTCATCCAACGATATAATAAAAGTTCAAATTTGTTTTTCCTTATTAAGATACACGTGCATGGAATAAATTATTTGATAAATACTTGATTGAAATATTTATATTTGGGTTTTTCCCGTTTAATTAACGCTCCCAAAGAATTTTGCAGTCACGTTCGAAATGGTTACGTCACGTTACTAAAATTATGTAAAAAAAGTTGTAATGACCGTCCAAGCAGTCAAAATAATGATACAAATCTGATTATATAAATCGTATTGATTTAGAGACCATCAATTTTGGTAGGAATTGTTTTCCTCTGTAATGGAGAATTCCATTTGCACGAACGTAATAACTGTAAACATGCGTCAATGTTGAAATTACTCTTCTATGGGAATAAACATTTTTTGTCTGCCTACTCTCACTTCACATGCAGATGTATCGACTTCACGTCATGTACAGGGCATTATTTTCTATATAATTCGTTTGTGTTTCATATATACATTGTGCATTAAATATATATTGCAATGACGTACTTTGTGTGTTGCTCAAATACAGCTGTTGCAATGTCACCCTAACACGTTTTTTTTTGATTTATTTATTTCTATATCATGCTCCTATCTGTCGATTGAGTTTGTTCAATTTAAATCAATAGATAAAGGGTTCTACTAGCGATAGAGCAGACTATTTATAAATAATATTTACGCAAAAACCTCTACTGTGTGAACAACTTTGAAAACAATATTATTGTTTATAACTATACGAAAACCAAATTGCATTTCCATCAGATATATCTAACTCAGGTTTCTCGAGAAATTTATTGTTTTTCGAGACTAAACCAAACTTTCCAAATGATATGTTCGTTTGGCAAATAAAAACATTGTTATGCGTGAACATAGTTTCGAGAATTGATATATACAGGCCGGCTGCATCACGAAATAATTGTTATTATAGCGACAAAAAACGTAATGTAGCGATAGCGTATAAAAAGATGTTTCTATTTTCGGTCTCATCGATCATTGATAACCGGGATCGAATAATAACATCGAATCGTATGATATTATATATATATTGCGTCGCATTTTAAACTCTCTGATTAAATGTTTTGTGTTATTTATTCCATAAGTCACATACGCATGTTGATTCAAAAACAAATAATAATTTATAATTTAAATTGGACTGAAAACGGAACCCGATTTTCACGCCCATCGATTGCAAATTTCAGTTCGCAACGAGAAAATGGTTTAACAAGAAAATGACAACTCTCTTGGGCTCATATTTTTAGAATTGCAAATATTTATTGAAGTGTGTCAATAACGAGAACATTTCTATTTGTGTTATTCGTTATTGCTCATTGGACTCACCAATGGTTTCCTTTTGTTTACTTTTCAACTTTTCGTTTTTCTTCGGTGTTTTTTGCTGCTTGGATTCGCTCCTCTGGTTGCTGCAAGAAAACAAAGACGCAGAAACCTTTCGATCGCTTCCATTAGTGTTCATTTTTGTTTTGTATTGTGAATCGACATGAATCAGCCTTCTATATGAAACCAATTGGTCAGGGCCGAAGCGGTGGGCGTTGCGAAACAGAAATCAAACGAGATTTCTTGTTTACGTTTAATAAGTATTTCTAAGAGAATAAATAGATCAAAATTGACATACCTAATGTATTAAGAGATATTAAGAGTAGTTGTTGATGGAATAGTTGCGACATGTTGCCAACTTATGTAGTGCCTCCCACGTTTTTTATTTATTATAATGTATATTAATTTGCATTTTATCTGTGATGTAATACTTATGTTTTTTTCTTTGTCTATGTTTTTAGGCTAGGCGAGTCTGAAGGCTCGTACTGTACCTTAGCGACTTTCCCCTCGGAGTCCTCATCGGAATGCTCGAGTCCATCCCCGTCGCCTCCGACTACGCCTTTACAGGACAAATCGAGGCGGGTCAGGCAGTTGCGACCGTTCACACACCATTTAACGATACCATTAACACCGACAATGGACACGCCCAAACACCACCGTTACCATCATAGTAACAACGCACCTGTCACACCTCTTAGAATTAAGCCAGTATCTAGAGAAGTGAGTATTGTCTTCTTGACCATCATCGTCAATTTTGCATTGCAGAATTCCTTATTCTTTTCTTCTTTTCTTGCAGTTGAGTTTTAATATGCACCACCAGAACAGGCCGCCATGGCGTTGCGAGGGTCCCCCGTTCCCAGTCCCAGCCATTTATAGGAACATGACTTACAACACGAGACACTACAAAAACATTCTGAGGGTGTAGGCGTGGTTTGTGCGAACGGAGCCCTGCCCATCGCCTCCCGAGCACCGCCTACTACCGCGCTACTACTACTAAAACGATGAAGATGGTGAATTTTTTTTGGATGAAAAAAAAAGGAAACACATGTATAACATACAAACAAGCAAGCAAACACTAGGATTAACGGTAGATGTTGTTATTACTTACTCGTAAACATTATTACGTACTTGTCATTTCTCAACTCTCCAACTCAATCTTTCTCTCTCTCTTTTTCTCACTCTCTCACTATCTTATCAACTATATTTTTTTATTAATATTAAAAAAGCTACAAAACAAGAGTATAAGATTTATATCATTTAAAGAGAAAGGGAAGGATGTCGTTTTCTTTTTCGAAAGAAGAAAAACAACTGAATCAAAGAAATTACGAATTTATTACTTAAATATTTTGGGGCTTACTCTGGGGGGTTTAATGATTTTAAGAATTAAATCGCAAAAAACATAAAAACAAAGAAAAAACCTATTATATGAAAAAAAAATATACCAAAATAACAAATTTGTGCAAATTTTCGGGTGCCTTTATTCAAAAGAAATTATAAGTAAAAAGAAATGAAGAAATACACGCAAGTGAATAGTCAATTTAGCCTAAGGTCTTTTTCTAAAAATAACAAATCCCTAAAATATTTATCATATATACAAAAGAAAAGCCAAAAAAGAGATGAAGAAATTGAAGAGTATACAGAATATAATTTTAAAAAGATTTATCTCAAACTATAAGCGATACGTCTCCACTCGTAGTTATTTACCTCTCCTTACTGTATCGTTTTTATAATATTATTTTTTTTGCTAGATGTTTATAAATAATTGTTAATTAATTAATTTATATATGATTAATTATTATTATTTTTTCTGTTGAACTGTGATAAATAATAATCATGTCATGACAAACAAAGGATGTGGCCATTATTGCTGTAACAAAAGAAAAAAACATACTTAGAAGTTCCTCCTGTCGTACTACAATAGGTCGGGGGCGCATTAATTTGCCTCCCCGTCTCACACTTCTTTGCGCCAATAACACACAAAAAACATAAATAATCCAACCTCAATTGAGATACAGGATGGGGCATGGACGAATGCGCGCTTTCAATTCACCGCAAATGGAAATCAATTTCATGAAAATAATGTACAAATATTTTATTTTGCGTACGATTGAAGGTAACGCTCGTCGATGCCACAGAAAAGAATATTTACTTAGCTTTAAAATTCGTTTTTTAAAAAATTATATACTTAACGGATTAATTAAGGAAATGCTTTTATTGTGATTTAATTGACTGAACTGAATTATTATTGTATAAATGCCAAAAAAATGAAATGATACGAAACATAATTGAATTTGAGAGTAAACAACAAGAAATCATATATGTGTAATAATAGTAATGATTGTTTTCTCGCGAAGCCCCCCATCTGTAAATATTAATTAATTTAATTGTTACGATTGCTTATAGTTTGACAATAATTGTTTTAAGTACAAAGAAGAATATCGTAAGGGAAATAAGAGAGAAAAAAAATATTAAGAAACGAACGTTACAGAAAAATCAGTATTGTGTGATTTTCTCTTATTTTTTTTTGTTTTTTGTTTTGTTATACTTGTATGTGCGGAATGCGGCTTGTTTTTTGCTTGGAGGAGGCGCGTCGAATTTTTTGTGCGCTTCTTTCTCATTCACATGCCACCGCCCACCTTCAATTTTCTTTTGTTCGCAACTAAATTCGACGCCACCCTCCGCCCAAAAAGAGCGCTGCTCTCCGAAACCGACGTGAGTTTAGATTAACGTTCTGCGAGTACGTGTATCATCTATCGTTAATTGTTGAATTGTTCGGCACCTCTCTTCCGAGTGGTGATTTTGTCGCCTTTCCTTTTTTTTAAACTATTATTAACTAACTGTCGTCCGCGCTTTCCCCGCCCTCGTCGTGTTTTTTTTTTAATTTACTTTATTTTGTTCATATACATACATATGTAATTATTAATTATTTTTTTACGCGTAGTTTTGCTTTAATTGTAATTACTTTTCTTCACTAGTTAATTTTCGTTTTAAATTAATTTTCTCCTCTGCTTAAGAAATCTTACGTTTTAATTGAGTTTTCGTTTAGTTTGGTAATGATTTTTTCTTTCAAGGTTTTACATACAACAGAAAAAAAGGAAAGTAGCTTTGTTTAATTCCGGTTTGTTATTTTGTTCTACAAAATTTCGCGCTGATAATATATATTTTCATTTTCGGTTCTCCCCTTTTTTTCGGAATGGAATTTCTTTCAAAAGATATTTCCAAATATAATGTGTAATAAGTGGTCCAAACTTGTATGACGAATTCGCTACGTTGCCCCCTGATACACCTCCCCACTTTTTTTTTGTACGTTTTATTAAGTTATTTTGTTTTCTTCCTAATTTAAGGTTTATTACGGTTACGGTAATTTGTTTCTTTCGCGTTTACTTCTCTATGAAAAAAGCATATATAATTAATTCAAATTTAATTTCGAGAAAGAAAGGACAAACGCATATATACGCATCTATATATAAATGAAAAAGTTGAAGGTATTGTGTACAGAATTGTTTCCGATCTCGTTTTTTTTCCATTGAAATTATTGTCGGTTGTATAGTTGATGATGATGATGTTGAAAAAATGAAGTGTTGTGTGCTTCGCATCTCTTCCTCCCGAGACCCGAAGTCAAGATGAATTAAAAATAATAGAATATTTTGAGTGATTTGAGATGATGTGATTCGCAATAGTTTTTTTTCGTGTATATATATTTTTTTATTAAATTAAAAGGAGAAATAATAATAGGTAATTAATATATAATAGTACTAGGTGATCGAATTCTATTGGAAATAATGTGATATAATTTGTATTTGGTTGCTGGTCAAGGAGAACGGAACACACGTTGCGGATGTTGCGTAACACTTGACAACATCTTTCGGAGGTGGTTCGATGCCAGATCCGTAACGTGTATTTCTTTGTAACGAATGCGCATATCAACAACAAAAACACACTCATCATCGAAGTCAATCGTCAACAATTTCACGCGCAGATTTCTCTTCTATTTAGTTCTTTTTCTTTTAAATGTAGGGTTTAAAAAGTTGCAATTTTTTTTAGTTTTTGTTTCGTGAATGACTGAATTATTCTGTGTACAAATACGTTTATTTTTTAATCGGAAAAAGAGCAATTTTTCTTTGTGTGTGATTTACAACGATTTTTTTTTTAGTATGGTGTGATTACTTAACCCGAAATTAATTTATGTTTGTTTTTTAAATTACCGTTTTATCTTCTTTATTATTTTTTAATTGCGTAAACAAAATTTCAACAAAATTTATATGAAAAATAAAACGGCCTGATCCACGGATAAAGAATATATGTAAATACAAAATTAATGTTTGTAACGATTTAAGTGAACAAAAAGTATATATATTTGTGTTGTGTATGCAGAGAGGTAAAAGAAAATGTTGAAAAAAAAAAGAAAATAAAAAAGAAAAGATGATGTCAGCTGTGATTTGTATTTGTAGCTTTGGAGAAAAAGGAGCAACTAGAAGACAAAAAAATTATATGTATCGATGTATTAACTCGCCCTCCCCCGTTTTAGCTGTCAATGAATGTTCAAATGTTGTGTAACTATTCTGTATACATTTGTGTAGGATCCACTCTCATTGTGTTCTTTTTTCTTGCGAATTCAATCGATTGAGTTTGTTGTTGCGTTCGCACGTCACAGAGTTTACCTATTGTCGTTCCAAGGTTCGGTTCAGAATCTTGGGATCGAGAGAAAAAAAATTGGACGGAAACTTTCGGCGTTTGGACGCATCGTTGGACTGGATTCGCAAAAAAGAAAGCAAATTTATGAAAAAAAAAGATGGATTTACGTAGGTGAACTTGTAAGGAAAAAAATCACGTAATTAGCAGGGTTTCTCTTTAATCTATAATATCTTCTTTAACGCGTATATACATACACTTATAATTATTAATATGCATTTAATTTGTAACATATTTGTTTTTTTTTTCGACCACTTCGATGTTGTTGTACTACATATACATGTTTAACCTTTTCCTCCTATTTTTTTTATCATCTTTTTTTTTAAATTTTAATTACTTATGTAAATGGAAATGTTAACTAAATGTACCCTCTCCTCGCCCAACACGACCCCCGCCCCCTCACAAGATGAAGAAGAAAAAAGTTAATGAAGATCCAGTCCAGGTTTTTCTAGAATTATGTACGCTCGTTTGATTCAAGAAAGAAACAAAGAAGATAAAATGAAAACAAATAACAACACAACAACAAAAAAGAAACACAAGTTAAAAGGAAAAAAAGATTTTTATTATTGCCTGAAAGTGCAATTATTTCATTCATAAAAAGTATATATATAAATATAATATTATTGTGATATTTTTCTGTATGTATATATACACATATATATACAGCTCGAAATTTTAGAGAAATATTTGTGAATTGTATGTACATAATTCTTCAACAAATCTGTAAAACTTTACTGTAGAAATATTGTATGTAGAATGTTTGAATGTAAAAAATATATATATAAATATGATATAATATAATTAATGTTAAGAATTGCAAATTGAAATACCCGCAGTTTTATTTCTATCCTCCCACCTTTCCTAAACTTTCAGAGAAAAGAACAAATATTTTTTTAAAATAAATTAATAATATTTATTTTACTTTGTACAGGTTGTTTACAAAAATAACACGAAAAATAAAGACGTCAGTCGAGTGCACTTTGGCCCAAAGAAAATATTTAAATAAATTAATAAATAATATAATAAACGCGAAAGAGATGCAGTTGACATTATACAGAAAATGTAAGTTAAATGAAAACGTTTGCAGGTGGATCATATATTTACTGTATACTTTTGCAATGTTTCCAGGTGGAAAGCAGATGGCGAAACAGGTTTTTTTATAATTGATTAAGGAATGGCTTCGTTTATTGTCAATAAATTATGCACAATTATTGGCAAAACTTGACATTCACGATGACCTACTTTTTTATTTTGCTTGTCATTTCAACAATTGTAGCAGTTGTTTTTTGTAATTGATCAAGTATTTTAAACTGTTTTCTCATCCATTGATATCATATAGAAAATTTGATATGGTACAATTTAAAAAAATGCATCATTTTATTGTTACTGTTACAATTCTTTAATTATTTGCATCCTACAAAATATTGTTCATATCAAATACTCTTATTACATTTTATTTAAAATAAAGTGTTTTTTTTTAAATCATTATTTTACAATTCGTCTTCACTATGTAAGATCTATTAATCTTAAATGTAATTAACAGTATCTTCGGAAATGTTAAACAGACAAGCCACTTTCAATATTTTGATTTAATTAGTGTGAAAATGTATATCTTTGTAAATAACATATATACTAACCGAAAATTATTTTTTATGAGAGCTTACCTCAAATTAAGACAAATAGACTATGTCATAAGTCTTTGTCTAAAAAAACGGCTCATGTAATCAAAGTAGCCAGCATATTTTTTGAAATATGTCATTTTTATGTTTTCAGATCAAATTTTCCTTGTTTTCTTACTTAAATCTTTATACTTTATACCAAAAAATCTAAGAATCATATCATAGTATTATATAGTAAAACAGTTTTATATTTTCTTAAAATATTCATGTTAATAAATTTAAATAACGTACATGTTCTATAAAGAGGCTTGAAAAGCAAATTTGATAATTTTATTTTAATTGTTAGAAACTATATGGAATTAAACATTTTTTTCGATATAAATAATATAAATATTTCGATATCTATGTATTTAGATGATGAAATTTTAATTTAATAATGATTATTTTAATTATTTAATTTATGGGCATAAAGACCAATTTGGACCAACAAAGATGTTTAAATAACAATAGAAGTTTTTAATATAATTGTTTCAATGCATAAGAAATAATCGAGTATATATATTTATTCTTTGAACAATTCGATTATTCAAAATAATACTTATTAGTAACGTACTGCGTTTCAATAAATACATTATTTAATAAGTGGATTTTTTAATGGTTTTATTATGAACAATATTTATAAATTAGATAAGATAATAAATCGAAATGAATTTCCTGAAACAATTCAACTTATACCACTTGAACACTTTATCTCGTACGTCGTGGTAAATGGTAATCCCAGACATTATTTTCTGTTATTTATCAGGTATACTGTATATAATGTACTCTAATGTACTCTAAATAGATATTACGAAAGAAAATTGCAAAAATTCGTTAGAAAATTGGACCAATTTTAAGAATAAATGTGTTGTTATTTGAATAGAAAGAAAACTTGATATTAGTTAACATAATGGACAATGAGTACCCGAGTAGACAAAAGATTGCAGAATTGCGAAAACACAGAAACAGATCACTACAAAACTATGTTTTACGGAGATATTAATCTACTATCAATAATCAAACAAAAATATAATAAAAGATGATCTACTGTTATAAAATGCTCGTGATCGCATGTTCTGTTTTGTCACTGTTTTGCTCAGTCGTGCTCTGTTTAGACTTGTAAACTGAACCTTAAACGAATTATTATTGTCGCTTACTAATTTTATGTATTATTTAAATGATTCTAGAATAAATTGTAATAATCATTTCCATGAATTTATTAAAATTATTCATGTTCAATTGTTTGGACATGAAACAAACAATGATGTATTTCTTTCTATTTCTCTGTATTGATCGGTTAGTAGTCGAGAACTAGCAGTTGATAATTTCTCATTAATCGCGCCTCATGCATGGCATAGATTTTCAAGGATGGATTCTTTTATTTTCTGTTATTACAAATGTGGTTAGCCAAGCTTTCCATAATATCTTCCAACGTTTACATCACTGTACATATTTGCTGTCGTTCGCCGCATACATTTTAAATAATAATAATTGTAAAATGGAAACCGCTTTATTATCTTTAATTTATCATTCAGTGTAGTATAATGATATGATATTATCAGAAGTAATAGAAAAAAGAATTAAAGTATTATAAATATGTATAAAAGATATATTTGTTAAAGGACTATGGACCTATGTCTTTCCGCTCAAGTATTATAATAATAATAACATTCAATGTAACAACAACTACAAGAAAATTATTCACTGAATATATTAGAAATTTAAAGAAAAGAAACATAAAATATAATACTATTGCTGCAAATAGCGGACCATGGGTTTTATTCCACGACAGGATAGATCTTTTTGGCCAGAAGAAATATTCAATTTTCTTGGTATTATATTAAACTCGAATGATTTTATTTTTTTAATTTTATCTTATTTATTACCTAATATATACATTATTAACAGTTCATGCTCCTCTGCTGCAGTCCATAGGAATTCCATAGGCTGTTATTCGTATTTTTTTTCTTGAACTTTTCCATATTCTTCTCGTTTTTTTTATGTTCTCCGGCAAATTTATTGTATTCCCTCACTCCCTTTAGCAGAATACTCTCGTTTGGTGCGGCCGTCCTATTCCCCTCTGGTCTCAATTCATTCCTTCCTCTGGTTTTGTACTGATTTGTATCTTTGTTTCTTTCTATTATAATGTCCGTCTTTGTTAATTTGTTTCTATATTTAATTATTATTGCAATTCAATTGATTTTACAAATGTTACAATCTTCTGATCTATATAAGTGCACGCTATGCGATGACTCATTTTTATAAGCTCGATTAATTATGTATTTTTTTGAGATCATAACGACAATATAAAGGTTTACAGTTTAGAAAATAGACGTTTTAAATCAATTTGCAAAAAGCAATTGTTGAATTTTATTAATTAAACATAATTATGTAAAAATGATTAGCACTAATTATAAATAATTGACATGAGATGCATATGCTAATTGTTGTATCGATATAACTAAAGCTATACATTCATGATTTTTATAATTTAATTAAATAAACCGAATTATAATTAGTAAAAATTGTATCATATGCAACAATATTCATAATTTAATTATTTTAATAATTCAATTGTATCAGTATTCAGTACAATTTTTCTGTAGGATCCATTGGTAAATTATATCATCATATGATATTCAGTACATTTGATTTTTTTAAACAGTTGTATTATTTACTCAAGTAACATTGGACCTTTCCAGTACATTATTTTTGTGATGTTTGAAAATTTGAACTTTGTAGTGGTTCTGACGGCTGACAAGTAGATATCTGTAAAGAAATGAAACGTCACCAGCACAAATTAAATATTTATCTTGTATATTAATTGCTGATCGAGTAGAAAAAGTCGATGTAACATGTTAGTAAGAACATGTGAAGGCAAACAGCTTGTTTTGTGTAATCCGCTGTGCTAATTAGGCCAAAGTCTAGTTGACAGTTGTCAGATACGGTGACAGCTGGACATAACCTGTCAGCATTGTCAGATCATTTGGACATTTAATAACATTAAAATGTTTTGGTGCAGTGCAGTAGTGAAATTGGTTTTTGTTTGTTTGTGTTTTAGTGGTGTACAGGCAACACATTTGCAAGGAAAATTTAGGACCAATGAGTTTTTCAAGTTCCTTGTTAAGTTTGGTTTCCAGAAGACTGAAAGACATGAGAGGGAAACCACACACGGCTTCATATTTGGAAACATAACAGCCAGACATAATTTCTCTGTGCCTGTGACTTTGGCAGTGCTGGATAGATCACTGTTTCTAGAGTACTATGAAAATCGTGTGATCTACAACAAGAAGGAGGCCTGCAAGCGTATGTTCAATAAGCTCAGTGTTAAAGCTTTTGATGCTAAGTGCAATCCAAAAGGCAATGATTACCTGAGGAAAGTGCCTTGTCCAAAAGGTGGACTCTGCATAGATGAGGATATTGCTTGGAATGTGGTGAAAGGAAACCAATTCACATATGTAATACAAGACTTGAAGCAGCCATCATTCTGGTATATTTCATTTGTTGCCTGCCATTTGAATGATAAATGTGAGTGGACTAGTAACGAAGGCCATGGGCACCAGGAGTTTGACTATGATATATGGTTAGTCAATGGTAACCCAAATACTACATTCAGTAGTTTGAGTTACCAATTCTCTTTTGATCGTCAGAACACTTTGGAGTTGTACCTGTTGTTCTGGTTTTGCTACATGGTTTTAGTGCCATTGCAATTGCATGCTGTAAGAATCCAAAAGCATCCAGTGACCAAACTGTTCACAGCAAGTTTGCTTCTGGATTTTGTTGCACTGTGCTTTATTCTTATACACACACTGAAATTTTGTTTGGATGGCATAGGATATCCAAAATTGGCAATGGCTGGTGATATTTTTGATATTTTATCAAGGGTGAGTTTACTGATAGTCAAATAATCACTTAAATAACGATTTTTATTTAATTTTATAGACTTCTTTTATGCTGTTATTGCTCCTATTGGCAAAGGGGTGGGCTGTTACCAGAATGGAATTGACATGGAAACCATTGGTTTTTGCTATATGGTTGTGTTATGGCATTGTTCACATTCTACTGTATGTATGGAATTTGGTAAGATTTAAAAGATTCACTCTTTTTTAGATGTTTAAAAGTATTTATAATATTTAACATATTATTAGTCATTATTTACAGAATTACAAAATTAAGTATTAGCAAAACATGTTTGATCAGAAGTATGATTTTAGCTATTTAATCAATTTTACTTGATCATAATGAAAAAAGCAAGGAAACTAGAAAATCCATTAATTATTAAAAATATTGCAATTTTTTATTGCCAAACAAAGAACTAAAAATGATATATTTAAAATTATGTTATTTAATAAATTAAGAATTATCAAAACTCAAAAATGGTAAGTTCTTGCCAACCAACTTATGTTTTTACACATTATTAGGTTAAGGTTACTGGTGACAGATTGGAGACAATTTGGTGGGCGATGACCTTAAAACAGTTGTTCAAATCATAACAAGATACAGTCATAATAACAGACCGACTTATTGCGATTAAATACAACTGATAAACTCGGCATAAATATTTTTCTGAACACATATTTTAATTTGAAATATTATATACTACGAAATACACCATTATGTTCGTTGATAAATATCTGCAAATCCGAAAAACCTCAGTCAAAGAAAGAGTATCGAATTCGTTGCTGTGTGCATGTGATTTTGAGAGACAGGCGACTCTGGTCATTGGACTTCGAGCCGTCCTAAGTATACATATAAAAACATATTAGATCGTAATTGTGTAGATCTAATTTAATAATTACTTAAGTACAATACTGCACATATTGCTATGTTGATGTTTGTAACTTTAGAGTGTTTATGATATTTTGCACTTATGAACTCGATTTTCGTAAATCAAGAAGACTTTGGAGAAAATTTAATCATTGAACTAAATTATCAATATTTTAACTATAGATATAACGAAATATGCATATTAACATAACACTTTTTTATTCATAAATTATATGTTAGTTTGTTAAATATAATGTTATTATAAAAAATAAGAAAACTGACAGATATGTGACGTAATTGATAATATTTTGTGGTATAAAGATATCTAGAATACTTATTTAAGTATCTGAAGTTGAAAAACAATAATATTAAAATACGAATAAATTTGAATATATTTGGCGATACCAGACAATGCAGTATATTTAAGGATTACGTAATATTATGAATATGTACATATTTTATATATGAAAAGAGTAATACAGTTTTTTTTTATATTTATATATTCCATTTAATAAATTTCTAACCTCCTCTTCATCGACACTATCAGACTTATTAACTGAGTTATCTGGTTATCTTCATATGTCTTGAATGCTTCTAGTAAAACCTTTGCGCTAAATATCATTTAAACATTTTTTAGTGATTTTTTTTCTCTGAAACTTTCAATGTTTTAAATTCCGTTTTCAATGGTGTAGTTCTTCAAAAGTGTTTTATCTTTTATTTCCTATTGATCTTCTATTTCAATTGAATTGTTTAATGATGTGCAGATAATACGCTTTAGAACACTATTACTCCCTGATGCAATAGTTAAATTAAGAAAGTTATGATTGCTGGAAGAAACACAACCTTGATCAACGGAACATTGAATTTTCTTTTCAAAATGTTTTACGACGTGATTAAGAAACTAATCAGTAAATAACCCACACTGTTATGTATTTTTATATATTACAGCTATATGTGTATTTATATAAAATGTATGCTTTGTGGACTCGTTATTAGAAGTTACGTTAACCAAGATATTAATATACCATTTATTGATGGTCCTATTTACCTCAACGAAGAGACATATTTCATAATATTCCATTTATCTTAAATTTTAATGATTACGACTACTATTTTTACCATTTACTGTGTTTATCAATTCCATTGGGTAAATGATTATTTGTATCTATTGAATCAGTTTGTAATGATGAACAATGTATACATTATGATATCGGCAAAAAAGTTTTCATTTTATTCTAGAAAAAATACAGGAAGACAATGAAACTATGAATTAATATTTGATTGCAGACCGAAGTTGATATTATTGAAGACATCGATGAGTACCAAACATGGCCTGGCTGGTTGATAATAGTGTTCAGATGGCTGATCATGATATGGTTCCTATATGAGCTGAGGACCACAATGCTGTACGAGCATAACACGCAGAAGTTGAACTTCCTCCTTCACTTCGGAGCCTCGAGCCTCGTGTGGTTCATCTACCTGCCAATACTCGCGCTAATTGCGTTGCATGTCTCCGCTCTCTGGAGGTTCAAATTGCTGCTAGGTAGGAAGATCATCCGGTTCAGCAGAAACGAGAATTTACTAAATGTCGTCTTTCTCAATGTCAGGTATCACATATTCGGCAGATTGCTTTGCCTACTGCGTGATGGCTCATCTGCTCTGGCCGACGAGGTCCGAGCAGTACTTCCTACTTGCCGGTCCTTCGGTGGCCGACAGTGAAGAATTGGATGAGTTCAACGAGGCTCCGCACATAGTGAACAACTCTTACACTTCGTTGAGTAGCATGAGCACTCTGGAAATAGGAAGGTACGAGGATCCGGCCAAGACCAACGCCTGAATGACTACTACTACTACTATAACTAATGACTACTCATCCTCTTGAACCGCAAGTATGTAATCTCGTTTAGGATGGTTTGTATATATTCGATTAGTCGACGTTTAATTGCGTTGCGGCTGCCGTTGAAATTCTTCTTTCATTTTCGTCCAGGTGGTGTCTGTGTTCTTCGACACAAACGTGCGTGAATCGCGTAGTCAATATTTTTCTAACAGCCTGTAAATAGAAGCTGTATCATTTTAATCATCAAACCTTGCACATTTTTCCTTCACGATCAACAAAACTATCTCTAACTTTTTCGCCATATTTTTCAATCATACGTTTATGTTCTATTAATTGCTCAAATGTCGGCCGGAATCTTAGTGTAACTAAGATTACCATTACGATTCACATTTTTTTTTTGGTTTGACGTGTTTATTTTTTTTATATCGATATTACGTTAGTGCACAAATATTCAGTTTTATTAAATAATATATTATTAGTAATACATAAGATAAGAGTATAAACTATTTAGATTGCGATGCTTTTCCGTTGAAAATTAAAAAAAAAATAATTCGAACGTGTTTCACACAAAAAAAATCGGGAAAGCTAAAAATTTTAAGTTCGCATTGTGAGAGAGCTCAAAAACTGGTTTTAGATTTTCGGTTTTGTATCCATTGATGTGATGTGATATTATTTTAATGTTAATTAGTGTTTATTTAATTATTATATGTATATAACCAGGAAACATTAACCAACGCAATTACATTTTCCATCCAAATCGGTGTTTTTAGTCTATAATTCATCATAAATACAGTAATTAGTTTTAGTATTTTAGACTATATACTTTATACGTTTATTTGAATATTTTAATTAATAGCAACAATTCTATTAGCACCTGGATGGATATAAATGTTTTTAAAATTCGCATTGTTTTACACATTATAACTATTCAATTGTTTATATTTTATAGTGGAAGAGCGAATGGTGATGTTTGTTGGTTTGGATGGATGTATTATACCTACTTATAGAGACCTATTTTAGAGAATATTATGGTTTTAGTTGTTGAGGAATTTCAATAATTAACTGTGAACGTACCCCCAATATGATGATGATTATAATATATGTGATTAGACTGAGTGCAGCCAATGAATGATACGACGATGATTTGTGTATAGAAAATTTTTTGCCAAATTTTAACAAACAAATATCTCAAAGCCATATTTTTCTAAAAAAAATAAATATAAATAATAAATGATATTATATTGATAAATATTAATATTGGAGTCTGGTGTGGATCGGATTTGATTATTATTATTAGTATGAATTTTAAATTTTGATTATTCGGTTTGTAACTTCCGAAAACAGATTTGGCGGTTTTCGAAGAAAAAAAAACGATATATTTATATAAATATTCTACGTTCTTGGATTTTCGCGAAGAAAATCTTTAATATGTGATGGGTGAAATTTTGGAGTTGTTTGTTTATTTGTTGTGCATGTGTTTTTTATTTTTCAAAAGGAATATGCACACTTCGAAATTGGATGTGTTTTTTTATTGTCGGCACATTTGTATCTAGTTCTATATCCTTAGGATATGTCAATTCGATTATTAAATTGAACTCGTTGAAAATGATGAACATCGATCAATTATTTTTATCCACTGTTATACTAAAATCAACTTTTTTTTTGTAATAATTAAACAAAAATGATATTACTACGATAATGTTTGCATTTTATTTATATTTCCTTGTTCTTAACAGTCCTAAGCATCCTGGTATATCCAAAACTGTTAAGCACAGTGACTTACAAATGGAAACGATTAAAAGTGTAATTACAAACTTTAGTGACTATTAGCGGATCATGTATTTTTACTTTTTTAAATATACTTACATACGAAACTGAAAGAGTTAGCTTATCCTTTTTTTCGATTCAATAAGAGTCTATATCGATATACCGAAACTCACATTCCCGACATACGTAATCCTGACTGTATCGAATTCCCGAAAATGTTATAGGATTTTGAATATTAAAAAAATATTTATAAGCAATCTATCTACAGGAATACAAAATATACAATAAGCTCCAGTTATAACAGTAATGAAAGAGAAAAAAAATATATATAAATATTGGAGATTGGCTCATCAAACTCTACTAATAACCAAAATGAAAATTAATGAGAAAAGACTAACAAAATAAAAATTATATTCGCATGGAACATTCACAAATCAGTAAAGCGATTAGGAAGATCTTGTGGTTTAAACCGCTTCAATCTATGTCGATGGTATTCTGTATTTGTTAGGTCGGCAGCAAGTTGATTTGGATGGTCGTCTAGATATTTAATACTGGACTCTGCTATCTCTTCCCTGACAGTTCCAACTTTTCTGTATTGGTGGATATAGTCGTTTGTAGAGAACCATGGTGCAGTTGTAATAGATCTAATCGTTTTCGATTGAAACCTCTGTATAATGTCAATTGTTGTATTCCAGGCGGATCCCCAAAGTTGGATTACATAAGTCCAAATGGGTTTTATAATCGCTTTGTATATGAGCAGTTTATTGTCAACAAAGGTAGACGAATGTCTGTCCAACAGTATCGTTAGGTTCGAGGACTATGGTAGTTCAATTAAACACTGCTGACTCCTATAACAAAGCTTTATTAGATAAATAAAATTCAATGAACTATTTTTCCATCACTAGCACACAACATAAAATTGGTCATTTTAGCCTATTCCATATTCTTCTCAATATTCACATAACTTGCTTCAACCCCTTCTGGAATATATTTGGAGTTTTTTTTTGACGAAAGTCAACTTGATTTGAAGAGTAAATCTGTTCTTAAATCTTAGAGAAATGTCTTCGAAGAGCAGCATGGTCTTCAAAGGAATTACTCCAGATACAAGTGACCACTGTCACGACTGTCACTGTTTACAAACATTGTTATACTTCAATATCCAAAATCCTATAAAATGTTCAGGAATTTGATACAGTCGGGAATACAGATGTTAGGAATTCAATGCAGTCGTGATTATGGATGTTTTAAATGTGATTGCCCGGAATTGTCCCCATACAAATTTGTAAATCATACTTGCAAGTATATTGTATTCACTTGGATTTTTCCTAGGTAATAACGGCCCTCCCGTGTCCGGAATTCGATTTTCCGAATTTGGAACAAGTAACCCACAGTGTCCAGAGATATCTCAGGACAGGGTACGCAATTCAAAGTTTTTAAACAAGTAATATTGATAATCAGATCAGACAACAAAGTGTCTACCAAAGTCCAGACTCTTTATAATCAGTTTTGCCAAAAAATGTTGGTTAATTAAGAATTAATTATATATATTCTGCTTGGTCCCCACGGCATAATTTCCGAAAAATGCGCAAATTTAAAAAAATTGCATAATTACAATAAATTGCGTAAATTCCGCAAATTTCTAAAAATGGCAAAATTTCCATAGATTGCGGAAATTTCTAAAATTGCACAATTTCCGTCAATTGCGCAAATTTCTAAAATTGCACAATTTCCGTCAATTGCGAAAATTTCCAAAATTGCATAATTTCAGCCAATTGCGCAATTTTCCTAAAATTGCACAATTTCCGTAAATTGCGCAAATTTCCTAAAATTGCA
>JAFMTC010001035.1:4010-19052 GCA_018845635.1 Nicrophorus orbicollis
GCGTGCGAAAAAATGCGTCTTATGTAAATGTTATTGCGGCGGTGTTAAGAAAAAAAAAAGAAGTAATGTTGAAGAAGTTGAACGGAAGAATAAATGAGCCCATGCATATGCATCGGCCGATTTGCCGCCATTGTTTGCCATCATCCGGATTGATAGCTGAGCAAATGATGGACAGATTTCGCAGATTATCTACGTCTCTTGTACATAATAGAGTTTTGCGTTGGAAATCCATTAAATATTTTATCCTCCTTTGTTGCGCAAACCTCCCCTTCCTCCAACCACTTCCCGTCTACCGTCTTTATCTTTATTTGTAATCGCATTCCCCATATAATTGTATATTATTATAATACATTAATTTATATTCTCGCATTTATTTATATCTATATGTGTTTTGTTTTTTTCGTTTTCTGTTTCTTTTCCATCCGTGCCGCCGATTTGCCAAAATCCAACGGATTCTCGAGCAGTATGTAAGTGTGCATTGAAATTAACGTGAAAATGGGCATTTTATTGTAATTTCGTGCGTTTTTTGCAGACGGTTCTTCATTGGGGCTCTAAACACGGAAACGAGAAGATCATCAGGATGTTCGCCGGCAAATACAAGGCTGACGTCAACGCGAAAACGGTTTGTAGTTATACATCATGTTGTGACATTAACTGTAATCTAATATACGTTTGTGTTTCTTCCTTTGGTTTCATGTTGGCGCTTCTCCACAGAACGGGGTGAGTCAAGTTTCTTTGTCGGTATTAATGAATTGTTGCGTGGACTTTGATGCTTGTCCGAGATTGCTGGTGACGGTGAGGTGGCATTGTTGGGATAGCTGCGAACGCGCGACGAGATGACTTCATACGTACGGGGCTTCGGTGAAGTGAAGTGAAGGGAAGCGTAAGGTTGCTAAAGTCCGGTAGCTGCTGCGGTGGTTGAAACGAAGGGTTGGAGGGCCGCGCATTCCTCCGTGAGATAGACCATCTAAGATGCAACCGCAAATGCCACCGATAAACTCCCATGTTTATGACGTTTACATTTGTGGACCCTCGACGTTTTTGTGGACTCTTGCGGCTACCTTTATTAATGTCCTCCGTGCAGGACCACAACAAAAAATGTACGGCAACCTGCGCACAGATATGGGAATTATGTTCCCATATTTGTAAATACCCGGAGATGCAGCTTTCGATACGGGAAAGAAATAACACGAAAGGAAAACGAGGAAAACGAATCCGATCCGTATAATGTCCCACAGATTAAATACTAATTTACTGCATCTAACTTACACACTCGTCTGGTCGCACTATCTGCGTTAGGCATCACAATTTGTAACCAATCAATCACTAATACTAGTTTAGAAAAACCAGAATATTGCAACTTACTCAAGAGTTTTAGATTATGAAATTACGACTTGTTCTAAAAGCTGGATTTAAACACTTATTATTTTTACTCTAAGTTGGGTAGATGATATGGTTTATTATGAAATATTACTATTATATTACTATTCTGCTTCGACAACAGTTATAAAACTTATTGGAAAATATGTTTGAAATCTGCGTAAATTTGTAGACAATCGCGTAAAAGAAGTGCCACGTAAATTAATGGTGTATCTAATTAAGGAAATTGAGGTTCTTCAATTAGATTATTGAATATTTCACTCTTTTTTCTAAATGTCTACTGCTTAATTATAGAAACAGAATATTTCTGAAGCTATTACTTATAATGAATTGTTATTCGCAGGGTTACGTTCCTCTTCATTTGGCAGCTCAGTTCGGTCGTCACGATGTATACGAGCTTTTGGTCGGCGTTTTCGGTAAGTGCAGCAGCAACTTCATTCATTCTTGGATTGATATTTGTATGGTTTTGCAGAGGCCGATTCACAGATCAGGGATTTCAGCGGCAAGAAGCCGGAGCAGTACAGGAACGTGAAAATGCAGTCGCGTCCGAAGATCTCTTCACACAGTGAGTACCCACACGTCCATCGTAAGCATGTCCGCACGAAGCATTCGAGCTTCCTAAGAAAGAGCTTCTCGCACGCTTCGAACCACAACCTGCGAGTGGTGAAGTCCCTAGGCACGTCTAACCCAGTCCTCAGCCCCTCCGAGCGAGGCAACTACAAAGTCACCTAGGCTGCACCGAACTAACAAATTACATTGTAGGATAGTTTAGTTGAGTTAGTAGCATGGACGTAGTCTTCGGAATGGTGATGGTTTAACTAAACGCCAGTTTTTTTAAATAATTATTTACTTTATGTGTAGACTCATCATAGTCATTACTTCTCTCTCCTTCTTTTTATTATATTTTTAGCATTATTATTGTTATTACTTGTAGGCAGAATCGTAATTACCATCTGCATGCGTGTCAGATTCCAACGGGCTTTACTCATTTATAGACAAGAGGTGATTCTCTGAAGTAGTTAAAACTCTGGTCCCGAGTTATTCACGCGTATGCACATACCTGTTATTTTGTATAAATATGGTCGAGGCTCTGCGCGCCGCGAACGAACGGATATTTACTTCGTTCGTGGTGGACGTTTATTAATTAGTTATATTTAACCTGGAATTTGTGTGTTCGATAATAAATTCGTTTTTATCAAACCTCGTTTTAATTACATGTTGCTTTTTTGTGCTGTGTTGCAGATTTGAAAGGAAGAAAGAATAAATATGGAGGTAATGTTGTTTCTAATCATCTAAACTATAGCACCTTCAGTCTCACATCATTCATTCATCTTAGTTCACCAGATTTTTGTAAAACTCAACCTGAATATAGACATTCATCATATTTTAGTGAACTGTCCATATCAAATCCTATCATTGTTTCAACAATTTCTTGCTCTTCTCTCAATATTTCTTACTCTTATTTCATAACTACAATGTTTCAATCATTCCTATATACAAATTGTTAAAGTATTTTTATTGTTCATTTTGAGTTCTCTTTTGATTTGGCGTTCGATTTGGTCTTTTTTTCTGTAGTTTATTTTACATAGATTCGCAAGTGTTTTGGATTGATTTATTAATGAATTTAAATTGAAAACTGTAAATGAAAATCGTTCTTGTTTAGACAAAGACTTGGGATTCCTGCGAATCGGATCGCTCAACGTGAGAGTGAAGAAAACCACGGAGGCTTTCAGTTCGTTCCTTGGGGTAGGAGGAGGAGGATCCATAGACCCAATTGCCGAGAAGATGCACAAAGGATGGGGATCCGCGGATAATATAGGACAGGTTTGGATTTGCCAAACTGTTAAGTAACAGAAAGAAATTGTAAATGTCTGTTAAACATTTTCAGGATATGCCGGCACCGAAAGGATTAGGTGGATCAAAGAGGAAGAGTAAACGCCCGCTGCAGCAATCAGAAACCCACAGCAATCCAGGAACTCCCAACCAGCAGCAGAGGATCATCCAAAGACATTCCTTGCAGGACTCCGATTCGGACACAGCGGCCGGTTTCGATCAGAACTGGCAGAACTAAAGGATTTTCACGTAATTTCTTTTGCGAATTACTCGAACAATTTAATATACTCTATGTGAATGCGAATCTCACAATATCATTGTTTCCTTCTTGTACCCTTAATTCCATTATCGTAATAATTCTTGTTTTATGTTTATAAATATGTTTTGTATGCTATTTTCTTATAATAAAGTTTATACAATTAATTGGACTCCGGTTACTTTCCATTTTTAACACGCACTTTTCGTTTTTACCCATCTTTCCAGTATCTTTGACATGGGTAATGATAGATAATTCTTAAGTTAGTTTAGTGAGAAAGTGTTAAGTGTAATGCAGATAGTGACTAGCTTGTTGAAGTACTGCAGAAGCCAAATGAAGTTTTTTTTTGTAATATCCTATTGTGAAAAATCATGAGAAATTTATTAAAATAATTACATAAGTTTAATTAAATGAATCGTTAATAAAGAAAAGAAACACTATTATATATTTATAAAACTACATCATGGTGAATCTTATGTAATAACGAAATATCGATGTTAACATGAAGGTGTAAAACGTTAGACACATTACATTTGGAACCTCATTGCAGATAAACGGATGAAAACTGCAAGATATAGGTTAGCACATAAGAAAGGCGAGATTCTATTCTTTAATTTCTATACCCTCTTATTTAATTAACTTGAGCGGTTATCGAGTAATCAAGGAAAATGTTAAACGTTTCAGTACAGTATGTATATATGGTTGCCTATATTATTAATAGTAATTTGAAAGTTTAAAAATCTTAACATTTCCTATATAGTTACGAACAAGTTTCCAAGATTGAACAAGATTTTTCAATGAAATATGAAAGTTTATGTTCCGAGTTTATAAAGAAAATCAGTTATTATTAATCATAATTTAATTGTAACATGAGTAAATGGAAATGTTGGATTTATTTCATAGACGTTTTCACATTTCAAACAGGGTAGACCACTATTTGTGATTCTTGTTGAATTATCTTTCGCGGTTATCTTGAAATTTAATAAAATACATGAAGATGTTGCAACTTCGACATATTTTAAAGCTCGTTGCAGACGAACGGAGCAGAACACGAAGATGTTGGTTAATTTATTAGAAAATTGAGATTCCGTTCTTTAATTTGCACATCTTATTGTTGAATTTCTTTAAGCGGTTGTCGAGCAATCCTAGAAAATATGAAAACAAAAATGCTTCTTTTATCAAATAATGTGTATATTTGGTTGCCTATGATAAAACAATATTTTGGAAAAAGTTTATATAATATATTTATATTACATTTTAGTTATATATAGGATAATTTTATATTTGTTATGTCATAAACTAGAAAACTAGTCTAAAGAGCACACTTTTTTACCCAACATTTATTTGTTATTGTACCATGATCATTACGCAAGTATACAAAATTAAATATAACGTGTAAAATAAATATTATTACATTGACAATTCTAAAAAAATAGTGATTTATTAGAAATATTTAATTCATATTCTGTTTTGTACTTAAACAAAAGAATCAACATGTAACAATTGAATAATAAAATAAAACAAAAGAGAATTCACGAAAGATTAAAGAATTTCAATATTTATTACTTCTAAAAAAAACATTGAAAAACTGTTATGTTACACAAAAACAAAAATATAAAAATATATTTAAAACTATCTTGTATTTTTCTTTGTGAATGCTTACTAGTTAGTATTTATAAAAAAAAATCAATCAATACGAGCATTTATAATATTTGATTAAATGTGAAAGACCATGCCCGGAGGAATGACCTGCGGATTGTTCTGGTTGTACTCTATGTAGTATTGATGGATGTTTGTTGTCGGATCAATCTTCAGGGTTTGACCAACCTCAGCTTTAGCTTTTTGGGCCACAGTACGAACGGCATGCTCGTGCAGCTTATTGGTATCACTGTACAACGGACATCTGCAAAAATCATGAAAACCACATTAATATTAGAATGAATTACGTGAAGCGATGAGGGTGCTTGCAGATGAGTGTTGACTCCTCCTTGTCCATTGAAGTGTTTGTAATCCGTCACTGGTTTGTTGCAAATGTAACACATCATGGCGCCGCAAACGCAGGTCATCTTGTTGCAACCGTCTGATTTGATGAATTTGGTATGGCACTTCCAACATTTTCTGACAATTATAATCAGAAATAAGTGATTATATATTTAAAAAAAAAAACCTATTTTAAAGTACCTAATTAGCGCTTCTGTCATTTTGTTTTCGATGTAAACGCGATTCTTAACTTCTTCGTCCTTTTCGATCTCGTCGCACCTCAACGGAATGTGCGAGAGCTCGTTACACTGTCTGCAAGACTCCTTCAGGCATTCAGGATTCAAACACTTGAAAATCTTATCCATGGGCGGTGGGATTGTCATGAAGTCGCAGAACGGACACTGCTCGACGCCTTCCAGTTCTGCAGCTTTGACCTCCTGCACCTGCTTTTTCAAGGCGATCTTCGAAAACAGCTTCGGACTGAGGAATGTCTGCAAAAAAACAAACAAACAATGAAATCGTGAATAACTTTAATTATTTCAAGCACCGACCTGTATATACTGGAAGGAAAACATTTTTCCGCAATCCGAAAGGCACGGAAAGTCAAGTTTTCCCTCTCCGAACGCTATCTCAATGGACCTTTGAGCGCAGGTCCCGCAACAAATGCAGCCAGAAATACAGTTCACGACGTCCTCAGGCATGATCTCTTCATCGTAGCAACACTGACAAGTAACCCACAAGTTCAACTCTTTGGCTAATATCCTTTGGTGCTCCTTCTCCTCCTTCACTGTGTATATGTAGTTAATGATTTCCTTGCGGTGCATCATGAATGCAAACTGCAAATTATTTTAATAAATTAATCACACTGGTATTAGTGGATGGATGTCAGTACCATTTGTAAAAGAGGTATGTCCCTGATGTGTTCTAATGGGCAAAGGGAGCGCTTAGCCTTCAGAGTTTTCGTGCATTTGTCCAGTTTTTCACAGATTTCGAAAATGGTATTAACATCGGACTTGTAAAGCGCGATATTCCTAACGCTGATATTGCGATACTTGTTTTTGAGGAAATCGATGATGTTTCGCTCGTATTTCGGATCATTCAGCAAGATTTTCGTGTTCATTTCCGCGAAGTACTCCTCCACGTTCGGAATGTTTTCGACGAAACATTTCACATTGAATTCGGTCGTGTACTTCTTCATTTGGGCGAAGGCGCGGTTCTTCCTGCAACATGAGATGAGTATCACCTAAAAATACCTATCACCTAAAGCCTTCGATTTCCAACCTTTCGTATTCTTCGATTGTCCGATAGTCGTGTTTGTCCAGAGATTCGGTTATGAACGACTGAAAATCATTGATCGTCTTGAATGTGCTAATTTTGTCCCTAAGGTACGTCGGATCCGCCTTAGGCAGTATCTGCTTAAGCATTTCGAATTGGGATTCCTCGTCCATTAGCTCCAGCTGCTGGTAATGCTGTTCTTCATTGATAATCACCTTTCTTAATGGATAATTTGGCACTGCACAACAAATATAGAATTGACAACTTCACAAACCTCAGTTGATATTCATTCAAGTATTACAGTAATATCAACATATTCTATATAGATATAACTAATTCTTTCTAATTAGAATACACTAATGTACACGTTATTGTTCTCAAACACTATAATTAACTGGTTTTACCTAAACCATTAATGCATAAAACTTACTTGCTAAAATTGTGTTTATTATGTCTGATGCAACAGTTTCATTGTACTGTTGAGATTTGCAGAAACCCTTGAGGAATTCAGGTTCTGCATTTGGGAATACTGAAGAGATAGAATTGTACAAGATCATATTAACGGGTTCCGGCATTAATTCAACCCCCCTCCTATAAAATTCTAATTGGGGTAGCTCGTCAATGGTAGGCTCGATGATTACCTCGTCTATCGGCATATCATCGGTAATGTCGATTACATCATTTGCGGTTTCAGAATCAGAAATACTAAAAGATGCTGCGTAATTAATAATTGCTTATAGAATCACCTGTATTATACCTAATAATTTCATTAATACCATTGACTTTCTTATTATTTAATTCATCTCCTAGAAGCAAATAGAAAAGATTTAATTATCAATTAAAATTATAAAAAATTGGTTGGATGATAATTACTTAATACATTTTCAAACCGAAGAGGGAAATTGTATGTGTGATCATTTGATGTTGATGGAATATTTTCAATTTGATTTGCATTCGAGCTATGCCTTTTGAATAATACTGGACGTTCTTCATCTTTATCATCATTGTGCTTCCTTTTCACATTCAACGTTCTGTGATGATACTCAATATAATGTTTGAAATTTTGTAAATCTACTTTTGACTCTTCGTCATCATCATCATCCCAGCTTTGCGATTCTTCAGCGTTTCCATTAGGAAAATGCATGTGTGTTACAGTTGAAGTACACTTTAAACTTTGGTCAAGGAGTTTATGATCTTGAAGGATCCTCCTCATTACAATCCGTAGTCTGTTTGGTTCATTGCCCAACTCTTCCAAGAGACGTATCAGGACTTGTACGTTTAAAAATGGAAACATTTCAGAGAGCATCCTAGCTTCTCGATCAATCTCGTATTGATCAACAGCATCAAATTCTTGCAAATAGTCCCTTACCGCTAGGATAATCCTGTTTTGATTATACTTGTGTTTCAACAAGTACCTTAGAATTATGGTTGAGCTAACATCAGTGAGGCACCTTTGTATGTACCTGATATCATTTTCCATATTCTGAAAATGTCTATTGTTAACAACTAATGCACAGCAAACCGCCCTTACTTACTATATCAATATTCTCCATTGCGATGTTCCAACAAATTAAATTATCAAATGAAACCTACAAAAACGCTGAAGAAACTGCTACAAAAACAAAATGACAAGTACGTAAACAATAAATGCTATAGACAACCTTTGTTTCACACACCGATAAGATTATATAGAAAACTACTAATGAGTATTGAAGTGGAAATATAACTTGACAATAATCATTTAATATGTACCTTAGGATACAAAAACAACAGATTATGGTAAGTTAGTAATTTTTATAGTATAAACCCATAGACAACCCAACGTACATATCAATTAATTCAGTTAAATTATTAGATACTTTAAATTAGTATCATCACTTAGATTTGTATATTCTGCATCATACTAAATACTATTCAAATTAAACGTAGAAAAGAAAATGATCTTAAAAGTTACTAATAGTTGATTTTGATAATAATAGTAATTTACAACAAAACAGTAAATTTAATTCCAATGTGGATTTTTTATTGTAATTTTATTATTTTATGTTATGAAGTTTCGTTTAGAATCAGCTTTTAATTGATTTATTGTTGGGTTTGAGTTAGTATTTAAATATAATTTAGCAGTTACAATAAACTTTAGTAAATATCCTCATAATTGAGTAGCATTTTCTTTTTACTTCAGCTTTTGTTCTTTTTTCGTGGCCACATTCGTATTTTCTTCCAATAGAAAGCATTTTTTGAGCTACAAATAAAATAATTCAAAAATAACAATAAAATAAAAAAAATATATAATATAAAAGAAAAATAATTACAAAAGTTGCTAATTAACGTTTATTTGAAATTCTCTCAAAACAAATTTAATCCTTTTTTTGTTTAATTCGGGACTTCTTGATTTACGAAAATATGTAAATAACATGAATAAGACGAAATCAAGGGCCTATTTATCATTTATAGTAAGAACCAGTCGTTTTAGTTTACTGAACAGTTTTCATTTTGCCACAAGTAATGGTCCAACTAGGTATAAATGTTATTGCAACAAACATCCACATTCGTCTTTGAATAAATAATTTCTATTCAAAAGAAATCTAATATATGTCTAAAAGCTTATATTTTTTTAAATTTAGATTTAGCCTGATCCTTGAGACTCTACTGTAGCTACTTGAATAATATTTACAATAATTATGAATAATCTGAACGAAACCGAACTTTTTTCCTTGAATAAATAATTCAACACATTTATTTGGAACGATAGATACGCAGCGTGATTATAACTGTTTTTAGAAAGCGACTGATCGTTAATACTATGAAATATCGGTTTTTCCTATCGGACAATGATTTTTCTCGGCTTTCCCTGCAAACCCGAGCGTCCGTTCTTCAACTGCTTTGTGGTCGTATGCCATGAATGGAAGAGCACAAAGTCGAGATCTCCGATCACGACACCTCGGCGTGAACAATAATAAGTTAGGAAATTGTTAATAACTGCGCGAATTGTTTACGTCCACGGCCACGGATCCGATTTTACGGATGATAGATGTATCATAGTATTGGGTTTGAAGGAACTCTTCGCCGATTTCTTCACGACCCTGAATTTCTAATTAATCGATTGGCACAGTTTTCGATACGCACATTTGTTTGTAGACACTACGAATTAATCACAATCGTGGAAACACGTAATCGAATGCAAAATATTAATGTTGTTATTTAACGTATTTCCCATGATAAAATTTGAAAAGCATTTCAAACGTATTTGATAACGTAAATTTTAAACTATCTAAACCCAAATATGTATAATTTACTAATAATAATCTGTATTAGTCACTAAGGACTAATCTTTCCGCTTAATATATAATTTAACAGTACTATTAACGTATTTATATTTTCTTCAGTAATGTTTGTTCGATTTACGATGTTTTAATTGAAATGCAGCTGAAAGAAAAATAATGCTATACGAAGGTTATTTTACTTAATTAATTGCAATAATGATATACTAATTCGAAAAATGGATTAGTGTAATTGCTTTAATAATCGTTATGAAGCTTTGTGAAACAGGAGTAACGGAAACAAGAGATTGAAAGAGAAGAAATAGTTTGTTGACTTCGACGTAACCGGGATTTCTTGGGCCCCATGTGAAATTGTGGGGACAGGTTGATAAGTGAACTGGTTAGTCGGGTTTATTGGGAACATGGGAAATACCAAAGTGGCATTATGCACGGATTGGCCATCCCCGGAATATTTCGGATGTCGAAGACAAGGCACAAATTAATAGATTTCAGATAGCCACGGTCGTTTGGGAAAGTGCAGTAATGAGCAAGGACTCCACGTGACGTGGATGGTTCATATAGTCCCACCGTCGGGGTGTCCGATCCAGTAGAGCGGTTCAGTCGTTCAATCGAGGAACCTGACACACTCCGAACCGACGCAACCAGCGAGATGCCGGCCACAGGAGAGCAGAACGTGCAGGAGGACTTCGTGGACGAGGCGATAGCAAGCGACGTCGCCACCTCCGAGGATGACGAAGGATATCCGCAAGATGTGAAGAAGCCCTACAAACCGATCGCATCCATCGAAAGTCATCCGAGTAAAACTCTGCACGAGAGTTTCATCAGAGAGTCCGTGGAGATACTCCTCAAGGATGCAGTATTCAGCGGGTTGTCCAGGGATAGCAAAGTCTTGGAATGGAGGAACCCGGAGGAGTTGTTGAAACTCTTGGATTTTGATGTCCGCGCGAGCGGATCCTCGCACGACGAACTTCTCCAGTTGATCAAGGAGACCATTCAGTATTCCGTGAAGACAGGTCATCCGTACTTCGTGAACCAACTGTTCTCCTCCGTTGATCCGTACGGTCTGGTTGGACAATGGTTGACGGACGCGCTGAATCCCAGCGTTTACACGTACGAGGTGTCTCCGGTTTTCACCTTAATGGAGGAAGTTGTGCTGAAAGAGATGAGGACCATAGTAGGTTTCCCCAACGGCGACGGAGATGGCATCTTCTGCCCGGGCGGATCCATGTCCAACGCTTACGCCATAAGCTGCGCCAGGCATAGCCTCATACCGGACATCAAAGTAAGCACTTGAAACTAAACGAAATTGATAATCACCATTGAAATTACAGAGGACAGGTCTGCACGGACTGCAGCGCTTGGTGCTCTTCACTTCCGAAGATGCGCACTATTCCATCAAGAAGATGGCCTCGTTCTTGGGTTTGGGCTCTGATAACGTTTACCTCATCAAATCCGATGATAGGGGGAAAATGGACGTCAAGCACTTGATATCTGAAATCGAAAGATCTCTTCGGGAGAACGCCATCCCGTTCATGGTGAGCGCTACCGCAGGCACCACAGTCTTCGGAGCCTTCGATCCTATCGAAGAAATCGCAGACGTCTGCGAACGGCACAAGCTGTGGTTGCACGTGGACGCCGCTTGGGGTGGAGGAGCAATGATGTCAAAGAAGTACAAACATCTTCTGAAAGGAATCTATAGGTATGGTTGAGTGCATGCACCTCATTAACAATTCGAGGTCTTCGATCCCTTCACGTAAATCCTTGATGCTGCATGTCGAAATGTGCAATTAAACGCACTAACATAATGTTTAATTGAGAAAAAAAGAGTGCATTTTCCTAGTAACCTTCGCTGTAACCGTATTCTATTATTTCAGGGCCGATTCCGTCACATGGAACCCTCACAAGTTATTGACTGCACCGCAGCAGTGTTCCGCTTTCCTGCTCAGGCATAAAGGAGTTCTATCATCTGCTCATTCCACGAACGCCGCCTATCTCTTCCAAAAGGATAAATTCTACGATACTAGCTACGACACTGGAGACAAGCACGTGCAGTGCGGACGAAGAGCCGATGTCCTCAAATTCTGGTTCATGTGGAAGGCCAAAGGAACTTCGGGTTTCGAACAGCACATCGATAAGGTCTTCGATAACGCTGAATTCTTTACCGACACCATCAAGAAACGGGAAGGTTTCTCCATAGTGTTGGACAATCCCGAATGCACGAACATATGCTTCTGGTACATACCTCCAAGTTTGCGAGGCCACGAAAACGAAGCAGATTACAACCAGAGACTGCATTCCGTTGCTCCCAAAATCAAAGAAAAAATGATGAAAGAAGGCACGATGATGGTGACCTATCAAGCGCAGAAAAGCTTACCGAATTTCTTCCGAATCGTCTTCCAAAATTCCGGTTTAAACCACGACGATATGATACACTTAATAGAAGAGTTCGAGCGATTGGGTTGCGACCTCTAAACTATCCATCATTCACTGTGTAGCATAGTTGATTAACAGCATTAACATTAATTTATTGTAATTTATATTAAAAAAATATGTGATTTTAACTAAAATAAACGTAATCGAGGTTTTCCTTCAATTGCAGCGACTCCAGATTTCTCTCGAAACAGCCGCCAGTCATGTCCTAGAACAGATCTTAAGTTTAAGGTCTGACCACGACGATTTCCGTTTGCACATACCAATTTCACGCAAATCACGAACGGCGGTTTGGCGTCTTTGAAATGCACTATATCCAGAGATTTGCCTGCTTTCCTCAGCCTTGCGTCGTACGGCGTGTACTTCTTGTTAACTTTCTTGACATCTACATCGCACATGGCCATCACCTTCACTCGATTTTCCGCACTCAAAGAGTGGTACAACTTCCTGCCTTGCTTTCCCGCATTCCATATGGTAAATGTCTTCCAATTGCTTAGAACCTTGCTCTGCAGACGCTCTAAGCGCAGATTCCAAATGGTTTCCCTGTCCATTTCAATGTAAATTATCATCAAATCTCTAATTAAAAACTTACTCTTTTATTGAGAACGTAGTGGCATGCTGATGGTAGTAATACACAAGCAAATTTGATTCAACTTTATAAACTTTCCCATCCAGATCCAAATGCTTGTAGAAGAATATCAGGTCTTCGGGTGTTCCTTTACCATCTTCCACAAACCCACCAACCCTTTACAAAAATAATTAATAACTATATTTTTCAATAATTTTAATACATACTTGTCGTAAGCTGATCTATGACAAAACCAAGTGGGCATTATAATAGTTGGACCATTGGAAGTGTAAATTTGATTAACCAATTGCTCATTGGATAAGTTATTAGCCCAATTTGTGTAACGAATCGTCGAATCCTCAGGTTCACGCACAAATTTACTTCCAATCAGCTACAAAATTTTAAAATTAGAACAATTTTCAAAAACAGAATTTCAATTAATTAAAGAGCCAAGAAAAACAACATCACTACTTACATAAAAATTAGTAGTAGAAAATAGACAATTCCAAATTATATAAGTTAATTGTTTTCTTCTTGACTCTTCAAATTTTATAAAAATATACATATTACATAATTATTGGAAAGAGCTTTGGCCTCTTTGAACTGCAGTAAAATCCTTTCTGGTAACATAACATCATCCTACAAATAAAAAGAATGCAAATGAACATCTCAGTTCAATAAATAAATTATGAATTGAATTTACAACATCTTGGAAACAAAGGTACTGTCCGGTTGATAAGTCAACTGCCCTATTTTTTGCATATCCAACACCTTTGGGTGAACCAGTATCATTGAGGTAACATTTAAAAGAGATATTGTTGTCTTCAAATGAAGTTTTCCATCTATCCAGTAAGTCTTGTGTGTCATCATCGCTGGAATCATTGCATATGCAAACTTCCAGTTTGATTTCCTTCAAAGCAGTTTGGGCTAAGATTGCTTCAAAACAGGACTTTATCCAGGTTGAACCATTGTAAATAGGAATAATGATGGACTAAAATTGTATCGGAATTAGAATATCCTTATAAATGTTATTTTTATTATGCATACCACATCCATTTTTAAATAATTATATAGTATAATTTGTTTATAATTAATTCTGGTCTGTCTTTAGCATAAGGTTAATAACATATTCGGATGATAGCAAATGTTTAACAAACTCAAACATAAAATATTCATTTGGAATAAGCGTAAATACTGCTATTTTGGAATAAATATAGGTTAATTGAAGACAAGGTAATACCTGTACCCAAGAGGAAAGTCTTATAGAAAAAAAATTGTATCTGTGGTGACGCATTTACTCGGTAACTCACCAGGTGTCGCAACATGTATTGGCGCAAATATTTTTTTATATGAAAACACATTTTGCATAACCTTTTCGTTCATTTACACTTGAATAAACATACAACTAAGTTCATTTATTATTAAACATATTAGTCTTAAAACTTGTAATTATAGTAATTACTATATTAATTAGTGAGTATTGTTTCAAATTAATAGGATGGTTATATGATATTGTATTTGATGAACTGTATTCTATGTGATCAATCGATTAACATTTTGTATGTCATATGAATCTGTATTTTATGATCTGCAATCAATGTGATCAATCGATTAACATTTTGTATATTATATGAAACAGTATTCGATGAACTGTGTTCAATGTGATCAATTGTTTAACACTAATCGAAATCACATATTGGAATAAACCCATTTGCATCTTCATAATCATTTAATTAGAAAATTATTGGGATTAGTAAACTTATATTTTGTTAACAATTATTTAATTGTTGTCATATTGGCGCTATATTAATATTCATCAGTTGGTAGCTCCTAATGCGCATGCGTTGATTCGAGGAGACACTCATTTGTCGTTCGGCGTTGATTGGGCTCTCGTACACCCCCGCTTTTGAACATTCAAATTGTCGTGCAACTCGTTCCAATGAACTAAAATACCTTGGGGTCAGTAAAAACCATCATCAGGGATCACGATCCAAATGGATTTGGGTGCAATCAAAGGTTAGTGTCTTGATCATACGACA
>JAFMTC010001035.1:21867-44088 GCA_018845635.1 Nicrophorus orbicollis
AAATATGATTTTCTTTTTATACTTTTAAATAATACTATATATAATATTTTCTTTTAATACATTAAAATTTAGCATTATTTTTTAAACAAAATAATAAATATTTACATTTCATACACATGCATTTAAATCTTTACGCTCTCAGACTACTATTTTTCGCGACATATATCATGTATGGTCACCTTACTTATATTCTTCTCCAGGTGTGCGGTCATGCGTTTGCTCTCATTTACTGTGATGGGGGAAACGACTTCCACGTGGCCGCATGTCAGGTGCAAAAGGTATACCATCTTTGCTTCGTAGATGATAACCGGGTGTCAATTCAAGCGCAAAACACAGCCTCTGAATTGATGTGCAAGAGCGTACGAACACATTTACCTTCACGAGGGTGCACCTGTTTAAAATCTGATAATGTGGCGGATCGCTTTTCAAAGTATGTTTAAGTTTGCCATTTACAGAAGCCGTAACTTACAGATAATCACATAACAATAAAATACAATGTTGCTTGAAAATCTGTTTAGTTATTTCTTCGGATTTGGTAACATTAAATGTACTCGCCTGTTAAACAAACATTCTTTAAAAGTTTAAGCCTTACAATCCACATGTTTATTTTTAATAAAGGATAGTCTTCTGTAAATAAAGTTTGCATTATCATTTTTGCTCATTCATATTTTAAAGTAGGATTATTCGACTACATTCTTACGGAGATTATAATTAGCAAAATTATGTATTTAGAGGAAATGTTACGTTACAAGGTTTTTTTCTTTTTTCTCAGAACCAACTTGCATCTTTGTATTAACATCCGTTAGTCTGCAACGAGCTCCCAAATGTGTCGAAGTTGCCTTATCTTAATTATTTATTTCAGGATAACCATGAAATATACTTATGTAAAATGAATTTAAAACAATTCGACTTTGAACGTGCTCAGACAAAACAGAACATAATTTTAAAAAATATCAAATAATTACATTGAATCAATGATTTATGAATTGAATATTTGTTAAATTGGTGCAATTACCCATGAAAATTTTAATTTAAAATAAAATAGTTGTATAGTAATATATAATGTATTTAAAATGTACATTTAACATTCTTTGTGTAACGTAAAATTAACAAGTCTTAATCAATAGTAATTTACAAGTTAAGTTCATTTTATAATAATACAGTCTTTAAGATTCCATCTCAAAGACACTTTTCTTCGATTTCTTAGTTTCTGTGGTTTCGTGGAAATGATCCGCCGTTCGTTTCCTAATATCGTCGATGCTATCCTCCGTTGCAGCCCATTCCAAGACCAAACGTCTTCCAAGTACGTGAGTACTTTGACTGAGAGCTTCAAAGGCTTTCTTAGCATCCGCATTGGTAGTGAAATCCACGAAACCGAAACCTCTGTGTTGATTCGTCGGTCCCATCTTCTTGGGTAAGCGCAACGACTTAATTTCTCCAAAAGTCCTACGAAAACAAATTGATTAAGTTAATTTCAAGTGGAAAATATTGGTATTAGTATTTACTTGAAGAGTTCCAACAAGTCCTGATGGTTTGCCTGGAACGGTACGTTCCTAACGCAGATTTTGCTTCCAGTCTGCTTAATTTTCTTGACTGTTTTACGTGCAGCCATCACTTCGTTTCTAATAAGAAAAGAATACAATTAGTAATTATTATAGACTAGTTCAAAATGTATATCTTACGATAAAGTTCTTTCAGATCTCTTCAGCTCGAGCGACTTTCCGTCGAGATCGCTTTGTTGCAAGTTTTTCAGCGCTTTATTGATACTTTCTTTGTGGTAGAATCTGACAAAACCGTAACCCATAGACAGTTTCTTAGATGGATCGTTCAAATCCTTTTTGGTAACCACATTTGCGTAAGCAATCTTACCGCAACTCGCGAAATGCTAAAACATAATGCATTAAAAATTGATTTTGGAAATATTTGTAGATTCAGTACCTTTCGCAACACATTATCGGTCGTTTCGAAGTTAAGATTTTTCACGAAAAGAGTCGTATCTGGTTCAGGTTCTTCGTCATCGTCCTCCTCTTCTTCAACAACTTCAGCAGGTTCCTCTGGTTTGGTTTCTTTAGGCGCTGGTTCGTTAACATCCTTATTATTTTGTCCACCCAGAGTATTCTCAGGAGCCCATTCCAAGTATAAAGGCAAGTTTTTGAACTTCGTGTAAGCCAACCTGGTGAAGGCTTTCTTGGCTTCGGATGGTTCGACGAACTCGACGATCGCTAAAATTTACATTAATTGTAACGATAGTATAACATTATTTTTAATTTCGTACCTGTGATTCCACTCGGAGGAAGAATAACACGACCAATATGTCCGTGCGGGTGGAACAAAGACTGTATTTCCATAGACGTAGTATTGGCCGGTAAATTTTTAACAATAATTATAGTTTTGGATCTCTTCGTTGTGACCTATCGAAAAAGTAAATATTTAATCTCTCGGCTAACTAATTTAGCAAATTTAATTACCCCGTTGAACGCATCCAAAATCACTCCATGGTCTTCAAGATGTTTCCTTGTTTGTGCAATAATTTCCGTTTCTCCCAAAGCCAAACGAACAGCAGCGTTTCCAGCACCTCTTGGGTCCAAAACCGCCTCCTTCGTGGTTCCATAAGTACTAGCCATGACTTGGGCAACCGCGTCGTGGCCCAAGAACAGTGAATTCCAGTTGTGCGAAGATCCAGCTTTCTTCTTCAGCTCCTTGGCCTTTTTCTTCTTATAATCTGTGGTCTCCTCATTATCTTCGTCAGCGTTCTCCTTGGATAGTCCACGCAGAAGATGCAACATCCTACCATGGAAAATGGTACCATCCAGTTCCATGTAAGCCCTGACCGCATGTTCCGGCATAACGAACGTAACTGTTGCGAAGCCCTTCGGTTTCCTCGTTGTCGTATCAATTGGTAAATTGAAATCAGCAATGGGTCCTATAAAACAAACAAATGGTTAACTCATATTTTCACAATCAGTAAATAAAACAACATACCGTAAGTTTCAAATAACTTTTGCACTTCGTCTTCAGTACTAATGTACGACAAATTCCTTATGAATATTTTACCGGATTCGGCAATTTCCTCTTCATTTTTCAATTTGTCCTCCTGATACTTCCACTTGTTATTCACTTCATTCTCCTCTTGCTCATTCTGCTCATTTTTATAATCCACGTATTCCTTAACTTCAATTTGCTTTCCCTCTGAGTAAAGAAATTAAATTATAACAACAAAATCAATATTTTTGCATAATTACTTACTTATGAAACTTTTATCTTTTGTTAAAGCAATCTTGAAATTCTTCTCATGGAGAAAACCAACGAAGGCTATATTCCTAATATTCTTGGGACATCTCAGCGAGTGCAGATATAAAGGTTTGAAGAAATCTTTTATATCTTTCTTCTTGCACGAATTTGGCAAATTTCTCATCTTCAATGTGAACAACTTCAGATTCTTTCTAGGCTTCTCAGTCTTTTTCTTCACTTCAACCTCAGTAACATTTTTCTTCAGCATATTCATATACTAAAAAATAGTTTTTTTTTAATTTCTGTAATTAATTTCAAAATATTATTTACATACCTCCAAATCTGAGATTTTTGCATTAGCAATTTTCTCTTTTTCTTCAACCTCTTTATCTTCTGCTTCATCTTTATCATCTTGTGATTCATCTTCGTCACTACTCTGCTCATCACCGCTAGTCTCTTTAATTTTATTTAACAAATTCTGAGTATTTTTATCTCCTTGGACATTCAAGAACTCTTCAAACTCAGCATCATCTTTATACTGAAATAAAATAAAGAGTTTCATCTGTGATAATATAAACATTTTCTAAATTTACCTTCTCTAATAAATCGTGTGCAGGTTCTGATTTATCCTTCTCAGCTGTGGGTTCTTTCTCTTCAGGTTCCACAGTTTTATGTTTGCTCTTGTATGCTGAACTATCCACTGCATATTTACTCCAAGATTTTGGTTTACTTGCATCACCTAACATTAAGTACACAAATGAACACTTCACTTTAAAATTCTATAAGTGATATTTACCTAATTGAGCACATTTCTGCACTGTAATTTTGTTGGTGTTTATGCTAGTTTTATCGAAATACTCAATAGCTTGATTTGCCTCTGCCTCCTCTTTGTATCCAATGAAGGCAAACTGTCTGAACTTGCCATCGGGAGTATATTTCAGCTGAACATCAGTCACTTGTCCTTTGGCTCCAAATATTTCCCTTAATTTAGTGTCGGTGATCTAAAGAAAAAAGTTAAATAAATATCTGCAACTAAATAATTTCAACTACACTCACGTTTTTCGGCAAGTTTTTAATAATTATTCGTGACATGTTGTTAATCAAAATGTATAGGTTATATTTCTGTCAAACGCACATGGAGAATGGTGTTGTTTGAGCCATAAACTGGCTTATAAAGGGTCTGGGTGATGGTTTGGTTGTCTAATACAAATATATTATTATTTTGACATTGACAACTAAGTAACCGTTTTTTTAAATAAATTGAATTTCGTCCGGATACAACTACAATCTTTAGCATTATGAAAGAGTTTATGAATAGTGAAGAAGTGAAGATGCCTTTGAGCGATTACATCCAGTCGCTAACCACCTACGTTTCTTGTATAAAGATTAACAATGTTCCAATTTTACCGCCACTGGTAAGTCCATGTTTATGCAAAAATAAGCAAAGGGTAATAATATTCTCTTTGCAGATAACTCAGAACAAGAGAAAAGAGATTATTTCATATAGAAAGCAAGCAATTAAAGTGGAGAGTCGGATCAAAAAGGAGAGAGAATTGAAGGCTATGATACATCATTACAGTGATCTATTAGATAAGCAGCAATCATCAACAAATCTGCATGAATTAGATGATGAAGTCATCGAGAGTAGGCAGCCAAAATTAACATGCAACATACAATCTTCAGAATTTGTCAATGATAAATTTGTTGCTCTTCAGACTGATGTGCAGTTACCACCAACACCAAAATTGATCAGAAGCAACTCTTACATCTTGGATACACCTAGTCCTGCCCTGATGGAACATATGAAACAGCATGAGGATAGGCTGAGAGCTGTTTCTTCAGTTGAGCTGAAAGATGACCTGGAGATGAACGTGTCCAAAGATTACGATTTGGACACATCCTGCACGGAAACGGAATTGAAGAATCTGTCGGATCAGGAGGAGAGTCAGTTTAACGTCACGGAGAACAATTTGAAACAGTTTATCGATAACAACGTCCCAATCGACGAGCTGAACGTATCGAATGTTACGTACATATCCGAACCAATACCTAAGCCGGAATATGAATCGAAATTGGACAATATCCTGAAGAGTATACCTCAGGAATATTCCAAAAAGATTTACGAGATTCTCGAGAAGCAGAGCAATCGAAGCAGAACGAATTCTGTGAATTCGGCGGAATTCAACGAACTTCAGGATAATGCGGAGAAGTTCTCTACGCCTATTAATGGCTCAGATGAGCACTCTACCTTTTTCTATAGCGCTTTTGACAAGGGGGATACTGAAAATTACGAAATGAATGAAGAGGAAAAGGTTATTTAACATGCATTTGCTTTGCTTGTTTTCAATGGTTTTCATTTTTCAGAAAGAGAAGGCTGCTTATGTAATAACAGCCGCTGCAAAAGGATTTCTTGTAAGAAGACTGTTTCGCACTGAGAGAGTGCAGGGTCTTATAAATACCATCCAGGATGCGCTGGTGTGTGCCGTCCAGCTACATTCTGAGAATGTGGACGATATTAATGAATCCGACGTGGAACTGCATAGAAGACTTATACAGCAGGTGCAAATTACAATCATTATTTCTTATGTTATATTTTGATTTCTTAAAGAAATTTCTTTACAATAACTTCTTTGTAAATTCCGCTGGGAGGAGTTTAATTACACTTGGCAGAGTCTTGTTGATGCCATACAGTTATTACAATAACTTACCTATAATTGTGTAACAAATAATCAATTTCTTTAAGGTATTTTAAACAATCGAGATATTGTTTTAGGTATCCGCCGGTTGTTATGCTTTTCACGATATGTTCTTCAACACCAGCATAAGGGAAAAGATGTACTGCATCTCTTCGGATAGGGAAAAGAGGAGGGAAAGGGCGAGCAGACCCGTGTCTGCTGCAAAGTCGACGCCTCGAAGCGCATCATCCAGAAAATCAAAGTAGGTTGTTCAAAGCAAACTATGATGCTGTGCCTTGAAGTGTTCCCCAATACAATCACCATTCGACCAAATCCATCTAAGTAATATTTATTCGTGGATGGGTATTGTTTGGAATGGATCATGATAATTGTGATATTAAATTGAAAAGAAGACTTGTGTTATGTTTTGATAACGATAATTTGTTGGTGATAATAAGCTTTTTCGAATAAATAAACGAACAGAACTGATAACGCTTTTATTGCCATCGCAATTGAAGTCTCAATAATTATTCACCTAGTATATAACTATTTTTGAATAAGCGTAGAATGTAAATGTTGAGAGAATGTGTGCTTTAGTATTAGTTAAAATATGGCATAAAGTAGTAATAAGAATATATATATATATATTAAGCTTCAATAAAATGTAACCAATTATTATTATTTTTCTTGAATATTTACACCACCGTACAAATTATATTCGATTATATACAAAATACATTGAAATGGAAAATCACATGACTTTTGCACACGTTTATTTTATTTGTTTTTGAGAAATAATCTTCACCTAAAACTAACTCTTCATCAATTACATTGTTTATATATCGTAATGTTATTATTTATAGTATAAAAAGAAAGAATAGAACAAATAAAGAGAGAGTGAGTGTAAGAGAGAGAATGTAGACGAAAGAGGTCCAATAACAATTCATAACATCATCTTCCAGAAGGCACGTAAAATTCAATATAACTATATTTCTCGATAAGACGAATTATTAATTATTATATTATTAGCTCCGTTGGAACGGGAACGTTAATAACATCCTCCTGACAACTATTCATAATAGGTTAAATGTGTTTTGTGTGTACGAGAGAGATAGAGAAAGAGAGAAAAACCTTGTTATTTTGTTTTCTTCTGTTTTGCAACAAATAGAAATTAAATCATAAAGCCTATATCAGCAAGTGCAGACGAATCACGAGAAGCACATAAAACTTCATGTCATTTCCTAGATATGTGATATATAACTGACGAGAACTACATAGAAACGGATTAATAGTACCTAATTTTTAAGATCACTTCGTAATATTTATAATTGCTACTTACATAATTAATATATCTGTATATAAATACTCAATTGAATTCTGTATATGTACGCTACGTAAACTTGGGTTACTTTCGCTTTGACACAAGTTGATGGACGGCGAACTATGATGTTATCCGGAAAACTGGGCCGATACGCAAGAAGACACGCCTCAGGATGGACCGAAGCTCCGCCTTCAGGTCGAAGCACACGATCTCGCAGAGCAGAGGATAATAGCTGGACACGTGCACGGCGAACTGTAAACCAAACAATTAACAAAGAATGATTAAGGTGGGAATTGGGAATTTACTCTATCGTCCGGCATCTTCAGAAGTCTCGTCAGGACCAAAAGAAGCAGCGAAGTCCACGCTTCGCGATGCGCCTCGCTCTGCAGCTTCAGGAAGTACTCCAAAGCTTCCTGGCAAACGGATATCAATCGCACCTGGATGACGGACCAATGATCTCTACGGCTCTCGTCGCAGTACATTTTAAATAGGATTCGCAGCAGACATGCCAAACTTTGCGTTTCCTGTTTCAGGAGGTTCGGTTTCACCGATCCCTTGTAACCGCCTTTCCACAAGATGTTCCTTTGCTCATGGTCTATATTGAATTGCTTTGCAAATCTGAAATTGAAATCATTCATAAGGATATTTATTACTTGTTCTATGGTAGATAAATTACCTATGTGATTGTAGCAGGCATTCAGTGAGTTGTATTAGGTGCGGGGAATTGAGCACTCTGTACATCCCCTGCTCTTCTCTTTGGCACTCTGTGAGATTTCCGCTACCAGCCATGTCTGCAGCAGCCAAAGCCAGAGTTTCTGCGTCTTCTTTGCGTGAGGTGGCCGGATAAAATACGATATTGTCAATGGTTTGAATCAGCTCCAATTGGACTGCGCTTTTGATTATGAGACCGTTGAAGAAGTTGCTGTCGCCGCCTCGAGAATCGTGCAGATTCGTCCTTTTCAGTATTCCTCTAGAACCGACTTCTCCGTTCTGCTCGATTATGGCTGTCGTCTGGATGGAGTCCGGTTTCCAAGTGAGCAAAGCGCTGGGAACGGTGGAGTTGAAGATGTCCAGAATGCACTGGCACGTCTTGTCCCAGGTGTTCTCAGTGAACTTTTGTCCATTCGAATTGACCAGATTTTCCAAGCAGTTTGTTCCCGATCGGGCCAACTGCTCATTCTCTTGCTGCACGCACCAGTGTAGCTGTGAATACAATTCCTCCAGAAGCAATGGCCCCAGCATGTCGAAATATTGCGTGAAGACATCGACTATTGCGTAAAGTGCATGATTGCACGTGGTCGTCATCCATTCGGCTTTCTCTGTGTGCTGTTCAGGTAATTTCATATTATCGAAGATGCGGAACAGGACCTTAAACAAGTCCTTCCACCAATGCGGAGAGAAGGTATCACCGTACGTCTTCACGATCTCGAATAATACTGTTAAAGCGCGAGTTCTCACGTCCAGTTTACATCTGTTGACAACGCAAGATAAAGAGAACAAGAGTGGGAACCATCCTCGAACCCAGACCCTGTCGTCTTCAGCAACTGCTATGTCGTTCTCCATTCCAGCGTGTTCAGCAAAGAGATGAGGAGAAGCGTATACACTTAAAGCGCAAGTTCTCACCAGCCGGATAGCCTCCATGCTTGTATCTGGAAACCTTGCGTTGCATGCAAACTCGGAGAGGCATTTCACAGCGTCCTGGAATGAATCGATCATTGCGTGGAACTGCTTCTCGTACAATTCCGTGATAATCTTCCCTGTCGTTTGGAATGCTAATTCGACGATGGCCTCCTCCTGGTCGCCTGCCGCCAAATGGAATACAGAAAAGATGTTCTTCCATCCAGATCGGATGTTATTCGCTTGGGAATTGACCATCTGGGCGATGCATCTCACAACCATGTCACGTATAGTAGGTGATATATTTTTCTTCATAATATGCTCGAAGGGTCGCAGGAAATCTTTTTGGAAATTGAAGTTCGCGAATTCACCCTTCTCTATGAATTTCATGGATAGCTGCCGGAGACTGTCCACGGCGAAGAACGATATTTCCTCGTTGGAATTACATCCTACAGTGTTGAAGTGCTCGCCAAGTACTTGCCAAATTTTGGACCACTGCAAACGGATCCTTCCCATGTTGTAATAGGAGATTTCCACCAGCTTTTGCAGGGAGAACATTCTCGGATGACCGTTGTATGCCAACTCATCCAGCGAAACCTGACACAAGGCCTTCACGAAATCAACGATCGCTTCACCGTCCAGTCTCGTAGATCCAGTGAATATTCTGTCAACGGCAACGACCACGCTCTGCGAACTAGTTTGACCGATGTGTTCTTTGGAACTAGCATCAGGTGGTTTATGGCCGGAACCTGAGAGGAATATCGGTCTCACTCCAGTTCCGATTAATTGAGCCAATTCCAACTGAGAAATACATTTCAGGATGTCCAACCAACTCGTTCCTAAATAATTTCCATCCGTATGCGCTACCATAATGAGTGTTTTGATGGTATCGATATTCTTCGCTTTCATATCCATGATGGGCGAGTTTGCAGTGAGCAAAGTAAACCTAGCAAGTGCTTGTACATAAGCATCTCGCTCCAAAGACATGTGGAATATGCACGCTATTCTTATGGCACAACGAATACCATCCAAGCAAAGCGAGGCCACTTCAGGATCATCGCAGTCCTGCAGACCCACGCTGAAGGCGGCCAGGAACGGAGTCCATGCCATCTTAAACATGGGCCGTACGTGCTCCAAATGTTTGGCCGTGGTAAATGGCGACTCCACGTGCGATACTGATTCCATCAGATTCTTTGCAGCTGAGGAAATCATTTCCATCTCCATGTTGAATAGCACTTTCCTCCGCTTCTCGCTATTTATCTGCTGTTTACCAGGCTTATTCACGGTATTCTTCATTTTGATTTCGTGTCCGGCGATTTCATCGTAAATCTGCGATAAATATTCCTCCGGTACATCTTTGCTATCGGTATTACCGCGGTTCAACTTGATGTACTGCTCCTTGGTCATTTTGTTCTTAACCTGCGGTGAGTGCAAGTCGGTAGTCAACATTATGATGGAAAAACCTAGAACGTACGCCACATCCGCACTAGCAAATAGGCCGTTGTTCGGATTGCATTCGCAATATCTGCTAGCAAACTTCTCCATCAACCTGTCAATTTTTTGGGCCTCTCCAGGTAACCGGAATCCGTCTAAGAAGTGTCGAAGAGCTGCTACAATATCCATATTTGCAAAATTTATCAAGTCAACGTAAGCGTACATCACTTCCTTGCATAAATCGTCATTCTCCCCCAAGAAGTCTCCAATAAAAGTTTTGTCCAAACGATCCTCGGACTGCAACCATTTCGCAATCTCTACGTGCGCTGTTCCAAGCAAACTCTGTTCCTGCAGAAACGCCACGCCCTTCCTGGGTTTCCTGTTGAACAGATCTATGCCCGTTTCCCAAACCTCCTTCTGGTGCTTCAACACCTCCAACTGTTCCGGAGAATCCAATACCTCCTTGTTACCAGAACTGGATCCTCCGCTGGAATGTAAACTGCTGGTCGAACCACCGTGCGATTTCAGTGAAGTCGTATCATTTTCTTTTGGTGCCAATTGCTCGCCAACCGTCGACTGTAAATTAGGATTCACGTATAAGTCTTTGCTCCATTCAACCATGCATTTCAAAATTGAAACCAAACATTCCAAGCCTCTGATTCTCATGGACTTCTCTTGATTCGGAGAAGCTCCCAATTCCAGCGCGTGTCTTCCCTGCGCAATCTTCGACAAGTCATTGACCAACCGTTCGAAAAGATTCGCCGCGGATAAATCGCAATCGTAATTCACGTAGATATCTACAATGCTTTGGGCGTCTCCGCATATTCTCGTCAAAGCCTGTATCACCATCCATTTGTGTTCGAAAGATGAACTCGATGTCTCCAAGATGTTCAAAAATATTTCCTTGAAGAACACCTCAACTTGCATCTTCAAATGCATCTTGAAATTTGATAGTAAAGCCAAGAAGATGGCCAACGATAGCTCGAAGACTTCCGGGATGGAACTGACACCGTTCTTGGACAAGGCCACGCATAAGTACTGTTTTATTGCGGTGATGAACATCTCGTTTGACCGAAAGACTGGCCCCGCATTTTGCAGAATGGACAGCAGCAGATGGAGGGATAGTATTTTCGAACGGAGTTCGTGCGATTTGGGATCCGGTGTGCCCTCAGGTAAAGGCTTCATAGATAGTTTGCATAGAGCGCGAAAAACAAGAAACGCGTCCTTCTGAAGTATATGGCCGAACTTGGCGGTCATGGCTGTATCACTTTCACTGTGTGTATCAACGCTCTCTTGAGATGGTATCCTACAAGAAGATTATGTTATAGAAAATATATACATTTACTCTTTCAAGAATTACCTTTGAACAGAGCAAGTAACACTATCAGCTGATTCAACTGCACCATTCTTTTCGCCTTCCACAAAGGCAATAGCATTTTTCACAACCTCATCAACTATCTCCTTGGCCAATTCGACGTTGCTCATCTCCTCGACGACTTCCTCGAACTTAACGCTATCATTCAACGACTTGTTGAGGCGATTTTCCATCTGCACTTCGGCTTCGATGACTTGATTTTCCATTCTCATAAATATCACGTTAAGCATTTGAGTCAAGGTCGCCCTGGCTGTTGTTTGGTTTATCAGGTTTTTGCTGGCCAGGAAAATGTTGTAGCACGTGCGTACCGCCAAAAGCACAGTTCCCTCATGCACTTCCACATGTTGACTAGTGACAACTGTCAGTAAGGCTTTGATGATTTGCAACTGGATACCTGGAATTTACAAGCAATGCAATGTTTGTTCTGCTATTACATAATTAGAAATCTAATTATCATTAACTTTCTAATGTTTATGCAATCCTTACCCTCATCTGTTTGTGGACCAGAGAAACAGGCACATATTGTTTCAACTATCCTATCAATCAACAGTTTTCCTGGGGTTGTAGAATCTGGGACATTTGCAGTCAAATGGCCATAAGCTATCAGCTTCTGGAGGCAATCCAATGCTGTGACTACAATTCTTGTGGAGCGGCTCTGACAGGCCAACTCAAAGGGCAGGAAATACTTCTCTGTAGTGAGGACATTAGCATCCCCACTTTTTGGTGCAGGGAGAGCATCTGATATCTTCTCATCATTCTGCCCTTCATTCAATTCCTTCTTCAGTTCATCTACAAAAACCAAAACACAATATTGTATGAAGCAACAATTGCAAAATTGATCTAAAGCAATTACCTAATGCAGTCTCACATGCCTTCCTCAGGGATGAGTGATTAGAACGTTTGATATCCCTGTCATTAAGGATTTTCTCAAGAGCCCTCAATATAAACATCTCTTTTGTTTTCGAGTTAGTGCTCATTGTTAGGAACGTAGTTGTAGTATTATAGACCCTTCATATGTTCAGAAGGGACCATCTTTAAATGACGTGTAAATAAATTAAATATATTAGCGAAACCGTTGCGTTTTCCAGAAGCGATGTCATCGGAGGTGCAGGTATTCACTCTTGCAAATTACACGAACACCAGGAAGGGCATATTTTTGAATTTACAGGCGTAATTAACGTTCCAACAAAACCACAGGATGTTTTACAATATACGTCAAATTGACATTTCCAACTTGACAATATCTGGATACTCTACGACTTGAAATTAGCAACGGAATTTAAATTATAAGTGTATTTGGTCATCTAACAATTTATAAGTTTACCTATATCTTCTGAATCTGTGTTAAACACTTCTGAACAGTGCAAATCGATGAATTTCTTGTAGAAATCGATATTGGAGCAACCCATCAGGACCTTAGATTTGTTATCCTTGTATTTCTGAGCGGAAACCATCCCAGCGGAAATTATATTTGATATAATGTAAGCTGCTGAAGCGAAATCATTTTTGTCTTCTTTTACGTAAACATTTAAAGCGTTGATTATTATTATATTTGGGATCTTATTCCAAGCATGAATGCCATGTAATATACTTAACAAATCAGAGTAATCTTTTAAGTACCTAAAAGTACAAAAATACATTTAATCTATTAATTATTTACATGTAATACACTCACAGAAACGTTAAAAGCTTTGATACTTCAGTATCAGGTATTGGTTGATTTTCAGGTAACCCATCTATCTCTTGTGGACTTATGAACCACACAGCATAACCATTCTCAGCACAACTGATTGCAGCCTATAAACACAAACAATTGTAACATTGCTTCTATAAAAAGTAAATCGATTTATCAATACTTGTAATAACGTATGTTTAATGTTCACGCCATGCGCAAATATACTTCTAACTTTATCAAACATTTAGCTTTGAAATATTTAAATGTTTTGAATCTACCTGTTGATTGAAACTTTGACAGATGACGTTTCAGTCCAAGTTGTCAATTACTGCTTCATGAAAGTGTTGGGTTAACTATAACTGTTTGATTAATTTTGGGTGTAACCGAAAGAAGCCAACATGTTTGATTCCCTCCGAAAATTCATTGCTTACTGGTATTTTAGGTACACTCTAGTCACTGAGCTTTATATGGTTGAAAAATGGGAAGAATCAATGATATGTATGTTAATAAATAATTGAAATTAATCCCAACATTATATCTTTATTGTTTTGCAGATGTTGTAGCCTTTGTTATATTCTCACTACTTACCTTATTCAACAGCCGTATTGTTCTGGGATATGTATCTTCATATACAAGCGGTGGTGATGGAATGTTGATGCCTAACATTTTTAAAACATAGTAACTCCATAACATTATTAGATGGGATGAAGGAAGCTTAGAATTTTGCTATTAATAAATTCTAGTAATGATCGACTTTTAGTTGTACAGTATTCTTATGCACATTATGTATTGCTATTTAATAAACACCTTACAAATATAACCAAATTTCTTTTATTATTTTCAAAATATAATATTGTGTCCAAAGTAATATAAATAATGTTGCAATAACAAAATATAACCATTGATGAATATTTGCACTAAATGTTTATACTTCTTTGTTTTCTAACTTGGATATTAGAGAAGTACACATTCCCTTCGAATAGCTTGTACAAGGTTTATCAATGGTAACATCATAGAGATTAAGTGAAGAACTGTATCGAGGTCCTTCATCTTTTTTAAATGAAGTAGAACAAGAACTGCTATTTTGCAAAATGTTAAAGTTTCTGGGTTTAATACATTGTAATTTAAACCTATTCATTGGAGTATTACTGTAGCTGAACTTCCCAATATGCTCTTTATGTTTCATAATGTGCTTGTCTAATATCTTGCTTAGCTTGCTCTTAAATGTTCCACACTCCTGAACATCTGAAAGATCATTGCTATGTGTTAAATCAACATCTCCATGCACTTTTCTTTCAAAATAAGAAATTTTCTCTTGGAAATCTTGGCCTGCATTCGTCTCTTCTTTCCCATGCAATAGGGTGCTATTTGCGGCTGGATTGAACTCATTTTTGTTTGATGGACGTTCTTTCATTTTAATCACGCTTGAAAGAAGGAGAAACATTAATTATTATTAGACATTTTAGATCATTTTAAACTTACCGAATTACGTCACCTTCTTTCAGTAATTTTATATCTTCGATTTCTGGTAAATAGTGTTCTTTGAATTGTAAGTAAAAATTGGAAATATTTAACATTTTCGATATATGCATTTTCAGGTCATGTATGTTTTTCATAGTTTTAGTATTTACGAATGTGTAGCATGCTGATCTATGATCCAAGAAAAAGTGTGTTAAATCTGTTAATACTTTAAAATTGTCACTGCACTCCATGTCATACGTTGTTTTAGATTTAACTGATCTTTTATTCTATTGATATTCACTCAAATAGTGCTTGTTATAAAGTAATAATATTATCAACAAACTATAATAGTTTTGTTAAACACGTGAAGAGTTTTTTAAATATAACTTTTTGTAAAAATTGCATTTAAGAAAAACCTTGGTAAAGCCTATAATATTTGAACCAAATAAAACACAAAACACAGAAAGGTTTAAATATAAGGTATTTTCTTTGACTAAATGGAAAACTAAGAAAAATGTACTTTAGATCTACAATAAATCAAGAAAAAACTATCTAGACTAATGTTAATTTCTATATAGAAAGCAAATTATGGGAAGATTGTAATTAAATTGAATTTGCTGAAGTTAAAGAAAAGTGATGTTCAACTGTTTAACTTTTATATTAGTACTAATTTGTGTAAATAAAGTATTATTATTTAGATATGAATACATTTTGTATATGTTCCTTTCTTCTTTTAAGAATGAAATTTCTGGCATCTTAATGTTTAATTTAATTATATTTTAATTAAAATATAAATCTGTGAAGTTACTTTTAATCCTTTATATTTATTCAATTTAAAATAATTGCATAATAAGCTAATACTTCCATACTCATGTTATTATTAATAAGTACTTCGACTACTTCGTCTGTTGGTATAAATTGCTTCTACGAACGAATTGTATAATACAAATATCTAGAAATGTTTTGTAAATTTGAAGAATAAGTTAAGTGTGTATTTGGTGGTGGAATTAAAAAAAAGTAAACTTAAAGTATAGGTTCGGTTTGTAACATTAGTTTACAATGTATGTGTTGGTAAGCTTGAAAGTACTAGAAAATACATTACATGGAAGCTTCTGTATTATTTGGTTATATATTCGACAGATGCCATAAGGGAAAGACAGGAAGCCGACGGAGACTTCATCTTTGATGAAAACGTGAAAACCTAACCCCTAACACTTTTGAAAATGGGTAAATAGTAAAGAAATGTATACAAGATAAGTGTACCAAAAGTGATCATGGCTTACTATGATATTGTAAGTAAACTCGATTTCATTAGCAAGCAATTGTTATTGCTACTGAACAATTTGCTTCAAGTGACTGTGCTAGAATATCTTATTGAAATCATATTGTTTGTTCCTTAGTTAAACATCCAGTTTCTGGATTTAAGTGGTGTGGAAGAGAATGAGAAGCAGTGGATTCTTACTTCCTTGCAGACAATTGATAATACAGTGAAGGGGCCATGGAACAAGCCAGTGAAGGAAAGAAGTATGCAACTTTATTTTTCTAAACACTCGCATTTCTAAAATGTTATTTTCAGTTTCTGATGCACATGCAGCAAGCTTCCCAGCAAACTGCCAAGCAACTTTTACCCCACACAATGCAGTATTGCCCAATCACATTAATCCAGTTATATATCCACAACCCACCTATCAGCCAGCTCTAACTGTTTATCCAACTACTTTTATACCGACAATACAACAGTATGCACCGATTGTTGCCCCAGTTGTGGTCTCTGTTAATCAAGCACCCATTGTAAATAATCAATATCCAGTTACATATCCTGCGCAGCAGCCTGGACCAGTGGTAGTGAAAGAAGAATACAAATTTAAAGTGGAGAATCATGTAAATAATGTAAATATAACTAACGGAGATGCTGCAGAGATACAAGCAGATAAATCAGATGCTGGAAAGTCATGGGCCAGTCTGTTCAATCGAAATGCTTTGCAATCTGCAAACAACAACAGTATGGCAAATGCAAACAATGCAAGTGATATCCCACCTTTCCCACAACCCAGTCAAAATAATAATAATGCAAAGAACATTTTTCACATCGAATCCACACAATTCGATGATCCCAATTCTTATCGTATGGCAGGTGAGTTTAATACTTGCTAAATAAGTAAATGAAGAAATTAATTTATTTATCTTTTTCATAGAAATCTTGTCTGGTCATAAAATAGACCACAGCATAACGAGTGTTCAGCCCAGGGGGTTGATCAATCACAGTAATTATTGTTACATCAATTCCATTTTACAAGCTATGCTTGCTTGTCCACCAGTCTATAACCTTTTGAGCGCATTAACAGAGAATGTTAGCATGACGGAAACCAGGAAGCATTCCCAAATTATCGATAACATGTACGTGGTGTTTTAAGGTTTCGAGAGAGTTGTGATTAATCGGTTTTTATTATTTAGGGTCCGATTTGTACGCGAGTTTAGACATTTGAGGCCGAACCAAAGGATTACCAGACGTCCGGACAATAAGGTGCAGAAGAAAGAGCAGACTTTGTCGGTTAGTTACGATAGACCGTTTGAACCATATTGGATATACAAGATGTTGAATGGTATGCGCAGCGATTCCTTCGTGGTGGAGGGAAGGCAGGAGGATGCCGAGGAGTTTTTGGGTTGTCTCTTAAATGGATTAAACGATGAGATGTTAGAGTTAATGGAATTGGTGGGAAACGTTGCACCAAGTTCCACGGTTATAGAAAGACACGAGGAATTAGACGATGAAGATTGGCATGTGAGTGATTTTAAGAAGATATCGTAAGTTTTGGTTATAATAATGTTGTTAAATAGCTCATCGGAAAGAAGAACAAGGGTTGTGTGACTCGTCGCACCGAAGTGACCCGCACCCCGATCAGCGAGATATTCGGGGGCCAAATTCGTTCGAGGTTGCACAGGACAGGCGATCAAATCACGGATAACATCCAACCATTCTTCACCCTTCAATTGAACATCGAAAAGGTGAACACGGTTTGCGAGGCTCTAGAAGCTCTCGTGACGAAAAACCAGCTGGAAGGGGTGACCTCTTCGAAGACGAACGAAGAGGTCGAGGCTTGGCAACAGGTGACCATCGAGGAGTTGCCCGTTGTTCTAGTTTTGCACTTGAAATGTTTCGATTTCAAGCCCGAAGGTTGCACGAAAATCATCAAGGCGCTGGAGTTTCCAGTTGATCTGAAAATCGATTCAAGTAAGTACATCAACACTTTCTGTTGCGCGATTATTCCTAATATTAATTCATCTATTGTAATATTAGAATTGCTGTCATCGAAAACCAGTTATCAACCCAAGGAGAAACAATATAAACTGTTCGCTGTCGTCTATCACGACGGAAAGGAAGCGACGAAGGGACACTTCATCACCGACGCTTACCACGTTGGCTACGCCAGATGGATAAGATACGATGATGTGTCCGTGAAAGCCGTCCAGGAGGAGCAAGTGCTTAAGCCTCACGGTACCCGTGTACCGTATCTGTTGTTCTACAGAAGAGCGGATACAGTCCGGAGCAAATAATCCATTGATTTTATTCGAATCCCGCAGCTCCGGTAACCCCATTATGAAAGAACCCTCCCATCCCCGAGCCCTGTAACATACGTTTTTTTTATTAATTCTATTCGTGGATTTGGCGGAGAATCATTAATTTTAGCATTACAGAAATAGTCATTATTTGATTTCTGTATACATATAATAACAATTGATTCAATCATTTCTCGTAACACATAGACACATCGGACAGAGAGAAACGTTTAGTTAAGATATGTATTAAACACTTTCTGTTGTATAATATTACGCAATGAACGTAATTACGATTAAACGTACACCGTTCGAATGCAATAAAATATTCTGTTTCGGTAGATTTTACAGAAAAAATAACAATCATGTCTTCTGTTATTATTGTTGTTGTGTTTACTGTGTTTGTGGTGTTTTCGTTTTATTCGGGCAAATGATTATTACCGTGTCGGTTTTGTGTATTCTTTTTTTACTCTGATGAATTATATAAGCAAATAGACTGATTGAAATATTATATAATGAAATACCTATATTTTAATAAATATTAATTGGACGTGGAAGGCGGCTCATGCAAGCAATCTTGTTATTGAAGGAGAGATGAGAACAAGTGAAAAGAAATGTCGATGGGATCTTATTATTTTTTATTACTACTACTAGTATAGTTATTATTATTATACACACACTTAAAGCGATTTGTGAAGAATTTTACTGTTCAACGTGTAAATTTTGTAATATGATATATAAAGTATATCTAGAATATTTATTAAATCGTACGGTATTTTTTGTAATGAGACGTGTTTAGATCGACAGTCTTATTTGTTCAACTTTTAATGTAAAGTTATTGAATAAAAAACAAGAAAAAGCACCCTTTTGTTGTTCAATAATCAATATTGCTATTAGATTTATAAAGTTATAAAATTATATTTCTCTACTAAGTTTTACATTTGGATCAAACTAGATTTGCAGATGGTACAATGCTAACGGTATCTAGCAAATATTGTTGGCAGATGTACTTATATCAGGAAATTGCTAATTAAAACTGTATGCGTCACTAGAAAGAACTGTCCTGTATGAAACTATTGATTTCCAATGCTATCAATCAATTTGAAGCATTGATGAACTCAAGTGCACACTATACTTAAGAGGATTTTACGTAACGAAAATCTATCTATTATTAATTTTGAAGTCCAAATAATTAACAATTGAAATGTTTAATTTCAATATTTTATTTTAATAACATTGACTACGAAAAACAAGATTTCGCTCCTTCATACCTTCTTAATACATACATATATACATACATAACTAATTCGAACATCTTGTAAGAAACAAATTACGTAGTTTTAAAATGGAATGCTGAGGTATTAATTTTTTTTTGTGGATATCGTTAAAGTGTGAATTTGAAGATCATCCATAGGATAAGGTGTATCCCATGTTGGTCATGAGCGTTTCTTTGATGGCAGGTTGAAGTTCTTTCTGCATGTACGTGGTCAGAAGTGAGCGGATTCCCTTCAAGAAGATGTCCTCCATTTCCCTGGACAGATCCTCTTCCTCCTCGTCTTCCTCTCTGAAATTGCGCCTGTGCTCTCGGAAGCGCAATCGTCTGTCGCAGCCGTAAGCGTAGACGCTGATGAAACCCGGCTCCAGGAAGTGCGAATCCGTGCGAACGTTGAATTGTCCTCTATCCCTTCGGATTGGTTCAGTGTGGAAGCTGGAAAGTGTATTTTATATATAGATTGTCGAAATGGGGGATAGTAGATTGCAATACCCAATGCCGGCGCGTCTTAATCTTAAGATCATGTTGCAGGAATCGTCCGGATTGGGATGGACCGGCTCCCTCTGGAGTTCGCCTTCGTTGAATAGAGCCACCTTTCCGCTGATGGTGAGATCGTTGAACAGGAGCCTGGTTTCCAAGCTGTTGTTGCGTGGATTGTACCTTAAAGATGATGACCAATTATAGCTTAATTGTAAATTTTACGAAATGGTGATTTACCTGCAATTGTCGACTCGTACCCAACTGTTCGACGAAGGCAATCTCACCCTCATATCGGTGACGTACATGTCGTAAGGGACGGTTCTGAGTTGCTGATGCAGCGTGTATCCGTTCAGATGAAGAGTCTTCTGCGTTTTAGCGGCCTGCCTTCTCCGCATATTGTCCAAGGCGTCTTCGAGCCGTTCCGAGCACCGTCTTCCGAAAGCCGTGATCCTGTCCTCCGAGTGGCCGGGCCCAATGTTGTTCCCGCTTCCCCGGACGTACGGGTACGACGGATTCACGAATTTGTCGTTCTGCCGCGTCGGCAGATCTGCAGCAAACAACAGAAATATCACCGGGAGAAAAGAAATTGCATGCGGCACTTAATCAAATCAAAAGTCGATTATAAAACCATTACTCCAGTTTTTCCTGCGCGGAGCATTTCTCTCATCGAAGAGAGATTTTCCGAATAAATATTAATTTAATAACCCATTTCCAGAGCCCCAAATGAAAGTCGATGAATCAAGAGTCAATTAACAGAAAAAGAAATGCGCAGTCAACAATTGTTTAATTATTCGCTTGGAAACAACAATGTTCGTCGAGATTAGATGCATGCATTTTGGTCATGGTCTCTTCCCACATCCAGTTGTTTTTTCTCTTCTTCACAAACAAATCTTTGTATGCAAAAATTTTGTTTTTGCGAAACGCAATTAGTAGAATTGGTTTTGCGGTGAAACTGTGGGAGCAGGAATGCAAATCCTACCAAAAATTGGCGATCCAATTTCCGAAGAAAGTTCGTCCAACTTGAAGCTCAGACCGTGAAATCTCCTTATTCAAAAACCGAAATTTTGTATTGAGGCTACACGTGATGGTTCCGTTCATTACGTCGTCGCAATTACTGAAACATTCTATTCGTTTCTTTCCATTGTCGATTGTTAATCATTTTCTAATTGCATTAAACGGTTGCAAATGCGGAAAAAACACAATTATTAATAATTATGCAAAAGTAATCATTAAAAAACTGCAATCACACTTTAATTAGTGAAATGAAAATTGTACTTGATTTCTATTTAGATACAAAATACATTACAAATTGATTTCGAAATTACTCATTTTCTAATTACATTGAACATATTAATAATTGTTATAGAAAATAGTATAAAATACAAGCAAATTCATAAAATTGTATTAGATTTGCAATCAGATTCAAAACGTTGACTACAAAACATAACTATGGAATAAATTTAGACACAATTAAATTTTGCTTCAAAGTTAAACCATGTACTAAATTTAGACAAAAGTCTGCAATGATAATACGAAAATTAACGAAACTGGATCTAAATTTGATTCAGATTCAAAATAGACGTTTAAGAAATGAAATTTCTTTCTTTTTGTTTTAATTTTTTCTCTCTTTTTTGCTATATATGCTAAGATTGGAGAACAATGTGGTGCTCCTTCTTTTTGTTGTTGTTATTGTTGCAGGAGAGGCGAGAGAAGTCCATGCAAACAGAGCGTAGAAAGTTTGCACTTCTATTAAAAGAGCCGTGCATTTCGCTACAATTAGAAGAAGAAAAAATATATAGATAGATGTACAAACGCGGAGTGACATCTGATTTATAATACCGTGTATAGAAGGTAACGGGGACAGCGAAGATAATTATTTGATTTCATCGATGCATGTATGTGATTTGGACCAAAATGGAAAGATCTTTGCTCGCAACTTTAAAAGGAAACAACAAAAAAGATATATTGACTTTAATTTCTAATATATCGAAAAGGAAACGTGACTTTAAATAGAAGTGAAAAAAATGCAAGTGTTCATAAATTTCTAATATCTGAAGTTCTATGTTGAAATATGTATGTGTTATGCCCTTATAGTTTCTTTAATATCTAATATGAACGTTGAAC
>JAFMTC010001035.1:51793-62159 GCA_018845635.1 Nicrophorus orbicollis
GCTTTAATCTGGATGCTTAATTATTAATTTGTCGCTACTGGTTTTTGAGATATACGCAAAAATGTAAAGACACTGCTATTTTCGATGCTTAATACAACATTTTTTCAAATTTGACAGTGAATTACAGCCAAACGACTAATGATACAATTACACCACTATATTCGTTTTAAAGAGTGGTTATTCAACTTTAATCTGGATGCTTAATTATTAATTTATCGCAAGTAGTTTTCGAGATATAAGTAAAAGAGTGAAGACACTGCTATTTTCAATTCAATTCAATTTTATCAGTGAATTACAGCCAAACGAGTAACAATACAATTACACTAATACACACGTTTTAAAGAGTTATATTCAGCTTTTATTTGGATGCTTAATTATCAATTTGTCGTTCATATTTTTCGAGATATAAGCAAAAATTTAAAGAGACTGATTTTTCGAAGCTCTCTCAAAATAATGAAGGTGCGAAATAAGTTATTCAATACTTTTAAACGTAAATATAAGTATTTATTTATGTATATCTATTGAAGCTATAAGAATTAGTTGAAATTGAAAGAAATATCTTAAGTAAACTGAATTTTGGGCAATTGGCTGTCTTCAGGATGCAGATACGAAGATCCAATTAGTGTGGAACGCGATGGATACACCAAGCACGGCTCATATATATGTCACGAAAACGTAAACATTAATTAGAGAAAAAGAACGAAGACGCGGAATCGGAGACGTCGGTGAAAGAAAATAAGAAAAGCACAATCAAGGTTATTACACTTGGCTGATGATAATAACTTGACCGAGATCAGTCTGTGACCCAGTAAAGAGAGAGGAGGATGCGAGGAATGTGTTCTTGCACAGGTTGAAGTCGGTAACTATACAATCAGGTAGTGGATAACATTAGATCGTATTCCCCAAGAAAAAAAACAGAACGAAAATGAAGAAAAATCGCAAACGACTGAAATTGGTGTTCGGTAAATTTCACTTTCCCTTCGCAATGAATTAATTAATTAGATAATGCCGAAAGGACGAAGATCAAAAAGGAAAGGAACAAAGACAGAGAGGAGGCAAATGAAACACGCAGGTCTTAGGTTGTATATTATTGATCGCAATTCTATATTTGTACCAGTCGTTATACATACGGCATTTTACCGAACAGTTCTTCAGGCTTATAAGGAGTTAAAAATAAGACTGTCAGCAGAGCGTTGTTTATTGGAATTTGCAACGGACACGCAAGAATCGTCGAAAAAGAAAGAAAGAAAACCATCTCCGTCCACTCCAGTTTCGCGATCTTCCGATTGAGCTGCCGATAGAATTTTATACGTCCATAAAGTTCGTCCTTCCCGGTTCCTCTTCGCTTTTTACTGCCTCTGCAAGTCCCCAAAAACCACGAAGAACCACGTATAAAAAATGGATGTTGACTCCTCCGGAGAAACTTTTAATTAAATCAACGGCATTACACTTGGTGAAACTGCATGGAGAAGTGTAGAGAGGAAAATATATTTAACAAAATTGTATTTGGAATCTGATTCCGGTTTATTTATAGTCACGGTTTCAACCCTCCTCTAATGAATGGCCCTTTCTGCATTTTCCCGAAATAAATCGAACATCCACCCTCGCGTCATGTACCCTTTTTGTTTTCTTTTCGTTGCTTTCGGTTTCATGAAAAACTACGCTGCGAACTGTGAACTCTTTCTACCAGAAACGATAAATCCGCACCAACAACATTATTAATTGAAACGAAAGGTTGTAAATTCACTACAGCAGTTCAAGTGAATCCTATATTTCCATTTAAAAACAAATCAAATAACTCCAAAAAAATAGGGAAGATAAAGTTGTTGAAGAATGAAGAATTCGCATATTTGTAATTTGGATTTATACTTATAAGTACACTGAATACAAAAAGATACTTAATAATTGTAGTTATGTTATAAAACTGGCAACTTTCATTAGGTTTTAGTGACTAAAACTTCACAATTTAATGGATTCTTTAAATGTAGTTCGTTTAGTTTTATGGTAGATACTTTAAGATTTCTTTAGAAAAAGAAACAGTGCGAATTCTAAGTGTAACTGCAGCTAACTAGGAACGACCATCAGTTACTGCTTAGGTGTGCTGAGTGGAATGGTTCGGAAATAAAACCGCTTAATGGTATTGCGAGCAGCGGCCAAGTTATGCACGGAATGTAATTACAGAAAATTAATTAAAATACTTGGATTCGCGGCGTTGATTTACGTATGCATTATTTACCCACTAAAACTGTGCACGTTCTTGCGAAACCGGTGCAATTGCCAAATCATTGCCACTCATCCATCAACATTTAAAGGAGATATCTGCCTTTCAAAACAACATTTTTGGTAGCTAACTTCAAATTCAATCAGTGAGATTATTAGTCTCTTAAAAGTGTACAAGTAAATAATAGAACAATAACAAGATTTACTTTGGAAAGAATTCAATATTTTGTATTATTTCTGTAATCCTGCTAATACTTTAGAATAGTATTAGTTAATAATTTAGATAAGCATTTTTCGAAATTTTGAATGGATCAACTTGTATCAAAATGAGAAACTGGCAAAACGTTAGTAGTTGAGAAACATTGCTTCAAATTATATAAAATGTAATCTTTCGAAGCTGGAAATTTAACATAAATAGAATGGGTAAAACGTTCATGCGAACTTTAAGACAAAATTTGATGAAGAGGATCGTGCATAATTACAGCAACTTTAAATGAGTCGTTTAAAGTAATCTATTTAATGGTTTTTAAAAAAGTGAATAGGGACAGAGCGAGCTCCGGTTCATTGACATTCCCTATTCAATTGCGTGAAGTGCAGAAGCAAACTTGTGCAATTAAAAGACTTTACTTGAAAAACCGAAAGTATTGTTCAATTATATATAAAGTTAAGTAAATTATTATTTGTAACCTGAAATGAAGATGCGGTAAACGTTTAGAGCAGTGGAGGAATTATGTAAGTGTGCATAAAACCTAGTTACAAATGTTACATTCTTATTTGTAAACTTTATTTGAAAAATTGCATTACTTTTTACTGGACGATAACAAGAAATAGTTGAATTTGAATATATTATTCGGGTTTAGTGTAAGTATTCAAATTCTATTGCAGTTGCAAAGTTATGTAATTGAAATTCTTTACTTGAATTATTTCAAATACTATTGTTAAGTTTTACAAGATGATATAAAGTTACGTAAATTATTATTTGTCGTTTGAAACGAAGGTATTATTCGGATTTATTCAAGTGTTGGAATTATGTAAGAGTACAGTAACAAAATTCTATAGCAATTGCAAACTTATGTAGTTTGAATACTTTACTTGGAAACTGAAGTTTTATGGGTGATAACGGGCAGAGTAAATTATTATTACTAGTTCAAAACGTAGATATTATACGAATTTATTGAAGTGTTGGGTTTATATAACAATAAAGTTAAATCAAATCAATTGTAGTTGCAAAGTTATGTAGCTGAAATTCTTCAGTTGAAAACTGAAATATCGTTGAGTTTTATAGGATGTTAACAAGCAATGTAAATTGTTATTTGCTGTTCGAAATGAAGACATTATTCGAAGACGTATACATTTATTGAAGTGCTGGAATTACGTAAGTGTACAGCACAGAACGCGTATGAAATATGGATTTTGAGCGCGGAATGTGCAACAAATGATTTCGCCTTGCCGGATTTCGACTTGCTCGTTTTTGCATAACACCAAATAATCTTATGCTCTATTGAGCAGAGATCTCTGGGATCGTGCCAATGCCGAAGCATTGTTGTTGTTATGCTGATTTTCATTACCACTCGAAGGAATTCCGTTAATTCGGTCACTGCGTATTTATTTCACGCATTGAAAAGCATGCTAAAGCAACATTGTTTGTGTTTTTAGTGTGGCTTTGTTTGGAGGTAAAAAGTAAAGTTGTTGGATCGTTTAAAGGTATATCGAAAGTTGAATTAACACTTTCAGAATGTCTTTCTATTGTAGATTTGTTTAGGGTTGAAACTTCAAGTTTTGGAATTAATTAAAGAGGATATAATGTTGTATATTATTATAGCTTTGTTTGGAGGTAAAAAGTAAAGTTGTTGGATCATTTAAAGTTATATCAAAAGTTGAATCAACACTTTCAGAATGTCTTTTTATTGTAGATTTAGTTGAGGTTGAAACTTAAAGTTGTAGAATGAATTAAAGAGGATACAATGTGTTATTTTATTATAACTTTGTTTGGAGGTAAAAAGTAAAGTTGTTGGATCATTTAAAGATATATCAAAAGTTGAATCAACATTTTCAGAATGTCTTTTTATTATAGATTTATTAGGGGTTGAAACTTACAGTTGTGGAATGAATTAAAGAGGATACAATATGGTATTTTATTATAACTTTGTTTGAAGGTGAAAAGTAAAGCTGTTGGATCATTTAAAGGTATATCAAAAGTTGAATCAACACTTTCAGAATATCTTTTTATTGTAGATTTATTTTGATTTGAAACTATATCAAAAGTTGGATTAACACTTTCAGAATGTCCTTTTATTGTAGATTTATTTGGGGTTGAAACTTAAAGTTGTAGAATGAATTAAAGAGGATACAATGTGGTATTTTATTATAGCTTTGTTTGGAGGTAAAAAGTAAAGTTGTTGGATCATTTAAAGGTATATCAAAAGTTGAAGTAACACTTTCAGAATGTCTTTTTATTGTAGATTTATTTGGAGTTGAAACTTAAAGCTGTGGAATGAATTAAGATACAATGCTGTATTGTAAGTGTAGGTGTTCCAAAGTGTAGAATCACAATAGTGTTTTTTTTTGTATCTAGATTTGTGTGGATTTTTGGCATGTGGGAAAGTGGTATTGGTGTTTCCCACGAATCGGTTCCTGTGTGAATGAGCCAATTTCCGCGTGGCCTTTTGAAGATACATAAAGAGAGGGTGCATAAGGGAGGTTTCGCTCGTGTACATCTGCTGCCCGCATCCTGCAGATGAGATATTGAAAGCTCGGATGCTGAGCGCGTTTACCAAACTACTTAGTCACCAAACAGCCGATAGTCAGTTTCCCAGATACTTAACTGTCGATTAGTTAACATGCTTTAAAATTTCCTCTTCTTCTAATTTTAATCGATCGAATTTTCTTGGTGATGCTGCTGAGGGTAGTAGGGAAGTTTCGTTTCTTCGACCGCAAACCGTATTTAGCAAGTTTCATCCAATTACGTAATGAATCGAATCTCCATCGGAGATTGAGAAAGTCCCCGAGGTTTGGGGGGACCGAGTTTATTGTCGTCTCATATTCCGGCTACGAACCGTGGTCATTGAACCCGTATCCCTTTTTTCCCTTATACTTTCTTTTTCGTCCCATGAAATTTAGTGCCTCTAAAAAGAACATTGCAGTCTCAATGCACTTGACAAGTCTATTCAAATTGATTAGCATCGAACTTACATAAGATAAAACTACAGCTATAAACTTTGTATTTTGTTATGTGAAAAGTAATATAATGATGAAAAGAAACATTTGTATCATTTTACAAAAGAAACAGCACTTACTTCAAAATTTGATAAATGGAAAATGCAGATGTATTTTCCAGATTTTCCTTAAATTTATTTCTGTAAATCTATAAATACGTCCGTTTTAAATTAATTGTGAAAACATGTTTAAAACAAACATTCGTTACAACTGACAGGGGTGTTAACTAAGGGTACATCAACCACTTGAAAATTAAAAGTGTCAAGTGCTGATACAATTTCCAGAGTTTCCTTCCTTTTTGTGTGTAAATTTAAATTGGTATCAGCTGTGGTCGAGTGGCCAATAAATTCGTATTTCAAGGAACTGTGAACGTCGGAGTAAGGGCGTATCGCATATCCGTCCATGAGTTGAGTCAAGAAATCCGATACCTTATTGATCCCCCCTCAAAGAATAGCAAACAAAACCGCAAGAACAATGCGTTCCTTTCAAATGTCCTGCACACAACGATAATAATTCCCCCATTTACCGGTTCTCCCGAGGGGAGCAAACGCGTACAAAAAATAAACAATAATAATAAATACAACACGTTCGTGAAAGAAACGCACGGCGTGGTACGGGAAAACTGTGTGGGAAATTGGTTGGGGACCGCAGGAATATTGCAAGAAGTCGATTTATGATTTATGTTGGAATTCCATCCGACGGCTGATGTTTGCCATGGAAACGATAAGTTGCAAGTGCAGTAAATTATTGCGAGACTTTGCCTGTTTCGTGACTTTGAAAACGAAGGGTGGAACGTGTTTTGTGGGCGATTTTTGATTTCGTTTTCATCATATATTTGATGTATGAATGGAAAAACATTGAATATACAAGAAGAATGAAGAATTGAATCAATTAAACATGTTTTATTTCCATATTTTCATTAACAATTATGAAAGTTAAGCAGTGAAGATTTGTTTGGAGGTAAAAAGTAAAGTTGTTGGGTCTTTTAAAGGTATATAAAATGGGAGGATTAACACTTTCAGAATGTCTTTTTATTGTAGATTTATTTGGGGGTTGGAACTTAAAGTTGTGGAATGATTAAAAGAGGATACAAAGTGGTATCTTATTATAGCTTTGTTTTTTCGTATTTTCATTAACAATTATGAAAGTTAAGCAATTTGGATGGATGATAATTCTTGAAGTTCTCACAGACATCAGTATTTCAAATTACATAATGTGTGGTTGAGACATTAATAATTGTAACACAAAATACACACAATTCCACAAATTAACTATGATTTATTAACAACGATAAATTACTCACAACCTTCAATAATTCCATTAACTATGACTTATTGATTCCTTTAGTAAATAGGCTTCTATAAATACATATGACTCATTGATTAATTCCCCCTACAAATGGGTGAATAAATAAGGGATCCCTATTCGTAAAAAAGTCATTCTGATGAGAGCCGTTTCTGTCCAGAAGCGTAACCAAAAATTTTAATTTAATGGGATGAGGGTCGATACAGATTTGATGCTGGAAGCGAAACCCGGTCCAATCACATTTCCATCCCACAGATGCTTCATCTGCATATATTTCTTTAGGGAAATAGGTTGAAAGTATTAAATATCCTTTAACTAATTAATGAAGCGTTAAGTTATATATGGGGTTATAGAAAGATGGACTTAATGGTATTCCTTTACGACTTTTTATTATGATTTTTATGCAAACACAGCCTAATTATTAGTAATTTATTAAACAATAGTAATATTGTGATATAAATACAATTTTATCAACTTGTCATGTATGACAACTTAAATAAAATTATGTCACTAAAGTTATGCAGTCATTTTTGTCCTGACGTTTATGTCACATCAGTGATGATAGTGTGTAGAAAGCTATAAGGGTACAGAGGTTTAGAACAATGTGCAGTAATAGCAGAAATGATATTTCTTTAAGACATTTTATTAAGATTTTTTATGCAAACAAAACCTAATTATTAGTAATTTATTAAACAATAGTAATATTGTGATATAAATGCAATTTTATCAATTTGGTATTATGAAAATATCTTGTCATGTATGACAACTTAAATAAAATTATGTCACTAGATTTATGCAGTCATTTTTGTACTGACGTTTATGTCACATTAGGGATAGTGTGTAGAAAGCAGTAAGTGCTCAAAGCTTCAGAACAATGCGCAGTAATAGCAGCTTTTCATAATGTATCGTTTATTTAACGTGGTAATTATTCATTAATTATGTAAAAGATGCTACAACCAGATAAGATGCAGGACGGGGTGAAGCATTGTGCGGGAATGTGGGTCAATAGACCGGGTACACACTTCATACAATGCACACATTCACAAAGCAAACAAGCTCACAAAGACTACAAACGGCTCAACTAGTAGTTTTGGTAGAAGCAGCATTGTTTCCGTTTTCCCGGCGCGAGTTTCCGGACGTCCGGTCTATTACTTGCGGACGGTAGTTTCCGTTTTTTTGGAATCCTCGGTGAAGCATATGGACTCTTTGCGGAGGGCGACTTGCTGCTTCCTCATCTGCAACGAGCGAGAAACGGAGAAGACGGATTTTAATTTTACATGAAGATTTTATTCGGATTGTGACACAAAAGCTACACCATTTCTATCTGCAGCTCGTTCTTGACCTGCTCCTCGAGTAGCAGCTCTTCGCGCCGGATCTCTCGGTACTTCTTGATGTTATCCTCTTCGGCACAGAAATCGGTGAACAGGTGGAAGTACTCTGCCTCTTCTTCGGTGATCGGCTGCTCGACCGCTTTCTCCGCGGCTTTCGGTCTCTGCTGCATCGACCTGTACTTCAGCTCTGCAAAGAAAACATAATATAATTTTTAGAATTTCATGAATTTCACGATTCAAATTACCTCTGATGTGCGTTTCAACTGGAATCTCGAGGATCCTACGCAACCGCTTCACCAGTCTTTCGATCTGGATGACCTTCTTCGAAGCTTCTATTGCCACCTTCATTATCCTAGTCTGCTCGTTGTAGCAATCAATCTCCGCTTTGAAGACCTTCTCGTAAGCCAAATAATCCAATTTCAATAACCACTCTCTGTACTTCATTTCAACAGACTTCATCATGTCGTAAGCGCTCAAGTTAGCGTCGTTTGGAGCGACGCGAGCTTCGTAAACGTCTTCAACGATTACGTGCAGATTCAAAGCCGTTTCGTCGCAGATCAATCTCTTGAACTCTCCATTGATCAATTCCCTGGCCAAAGACTCCAAAGTTCTAGCCCTATCCTCCTCCCAACTAAAGATAAAGTAATAATATATTACAATTTAAATGAAACTGAAATCTTACAGGATTTCCCCTTCGAGATTATCGATGATCTCTTGGAAGTTCTGCAACTGAATATCGTACGTAGCTTCGGTGGAAGCCATCGACTCCTTGAGTGCCTCCAAGGGTGTAGCCAATTCTTCGGAATGTAACAGCGAGTTCAAGTTTTGCAGTTCCATGAACTTGAACACTTTCGAGAGTTCTATGGGTTTACCAAAATATAGTAAAGGCTCTCGATTCTCTTGGAGATCTTCCATGAAGTTTTTGATGATGTCGTCCAAAGATTTAGCCTCGGTGGCGATTTGGGTGGATTCGAAGAACTCGTCAGGTTCGGCCAATTCCACCGAAGTGTTATCATCCTTCTCTATGATGTGGTAGAAATCGTGTTGTTTTCGCCAATGCATGGGGCTCACTAAGTACAAGAACTTTTGGTACATCTTCGCGTATCTCCACTTCTCTTCCAAATTATTCACTTGCGACTTTAACATTCCGAATTCTTTCGCAAGTTCTCTGTATTGCTCGTACTTCTCGAAGGCTTTATTTGCTTCGTTTTCGCTGGCCCTTAGCAGATCCATGGAGATTGCGTGGTCTTTGGATAGGAACTCTTCGAAGGTTTTCACGTAAGTGTTGTATTGTCGGGTGATGTCGTCGATCATGTTCTGCTCTTCAATCAGATTCTCTTCGATTAGCATGGAGTCGTCCATCCTGTAACCGGTGACGATCTTCGTCCTCATAATGTCCCTCAGATTATCGATGTAATCCTGCAGCTGGAATTTCCCGGCGATCGGACGACCCTCGATTATCGTGTAAAATTCCGAGTCCACGTCGAGGATTGTCTGCGCGGATTTAACATCCTGTATCGGCACGTACAGCCTATTCAGCATATCCCTTTGATGTCTGGTTATGTAATTATTGCGATCGTTGTACTTGAGCTTCAGCTCTTTGCGTCTTTCGGTCGTCTCCCATCTCTTCGACATCACCTTGAACGCGAAAGCGTCCAGTTCATCCGGATACTTGAACGGTGAGGCCTCTTGCAGAACATCGCGCATATTCGTGTCGTTCACTTTCGATCCGTCCGAGAAGTAATGGTCTTTCACGTACTTTTTGGACCCGAAGATCCGCTCCAGCGGCGACTTGGCCTTGATAATAGCCTCCTTCGTTTTCTTCTGCTTCAGCGATTTCTTCCGTTTCGGCGCATTGTTGAACAAGCTTCCAGTGGACATCGTAATAGATCAAAAATCGACAAATAAATTATAGTAAATCAAATAAATTGCGTTACGTTTTAAAACAGGAAACGCATTTGACGTTGCGTCAGAAAGGGTTTCTGAAAGCGAACTGAAAAGGTTACGCATTTATTTGGTCGATACGTTTCGTATCCTTGACGACGCGGGTAAATAATGGCTGCGAATAAAGGAATAGAAATGCTTTTAAATTGTGCTTAATAGGGAAAGTTTTGATGATTTATAAAGGGAATAAATCTCTACTTTCTGGACAAGTTACTTTCGTATTCCTTGAAAATTAGAATTCATATACAGTGGTACCTCGACATACGAGTTTAATTTGTTCCGTAACCTTGCTCGTATCTCAAAGGAATTAGTCTGAGGTGAGAGAAACTGTTGGTATAGTGTGCGATTCC
>JAFMTC010001035.1:63329-97122 GCA_018845635.1 Nicrophorus orbicollis
TACCTCGACATACGAGTTTAATTCGTTCTGTCACCTTGCTCGTATGTCAAATTGCTCGTATCTCAAAGCAATTAGTCTTATGTGGGAGAAACTGTTGGTGTCGTGTGCAACGGTGTAGTTTGCGATTCCTCGTATCACAAATCTTGCTCTCATCTCAAAGCAAAATATCACTCGCTCGGAGGTTCGTATCTTAAAACACTCGTATATTAGGGCACTCGTATATCGAGGTACTACTGTAGTTGCAATATGACAGCTGTCACTTAAGTTATTCAAATCTTGACATATGACATAACTATGAATTATCAATAACCGAAACATCAGATTTTAAAGATTTCTCAGCTTTTATAAGTTATGTATTGTTAATATTTAAAAAAAAATGTAATTCATCTAGTATTTACTTATTTAAAGTAATTTTTGTGAAGTAATTTTTGTATATTTCAAAGCAATTTATAGGTTAAAGGTTAATAGTTCAATATTTAAAAAAGTTGAAATATGACAGTTGTCATTGTGCGTCAAATTTATTATAAACAATCGAGTACAGAATAGCACTCTACATAATATTTTCTTCTATCCAAAGCGAAGAGGAGAACGCATGATGAAGAAGAATAATGAATAAGATTCGTATGAAGTTAGAAACGAAAAACTGTTGGAATTACTGTATTTATAGGAGAAAGTAAAGGTAAATTTGTATTAATATTTGAAATTGGAAATGCTTTGAACGAATTGATAAGCTACCTGAGTTATGTGAACAAAATTAGCCTGAAGTACAGAACGGAAGTAGATCAATAGGTTAATAGGCTGTAACGTAAAAGTCGTAAGAATCGATTGATAAGGACCATCGAAACGAAAGGTCGTTGAATGTCTGCGCTGGAAAGTCCAAAAAAGAGGAACATGTTAATTTCGCAGCGAATTACCTTTGTGTCCAAATGGCGTTGGGGGAGTTCTAAAAATAAAACGGAGAGTGCAATGCTGCTTCTGCTGCTGCAGCTTCATCCAACCGTGTGCACGGTTTCTGCGGTGAAAGTCGTGTTTATCTCTCTCTCTACCAGAAAACAAACAATCAGAAAACAGCAGAAGCAGAAGAAGAGAACCCGGTGTGTACTTCAGTTTTACTGGTTCTTTTTTAGGTTCCCGGCATTAAACATTCACTGCGAGGATGTGATACCTTCACGATTACCTTTAAACAGTTCCCACCCAGCAAGATATGCTGTTTTTAGTGCATACGTTATCCACCTTCCCATTAAATGAAAAGGGAGGATGCGGAGAGACAGGACTTGGGGGCCAGAAATATAGTAAATTTCATCATTTGCATATGCGCTTCGTTTCCAGTTCCTGGAGGGTTGGACTCGTGCTTGGGTGTAATTTTCCAAGGGTTTCCTGCTACAAATCCAACGAGCATCTTTTTTTCCCTCCCTTCCGTTTACTCTAAAATTCATTTATAACTTGCCCAAAACCAATTTAAAATAACATATATTTCCGTAACTTTTTCAGCTTTATTTTTTGTGATGACTCCACGGAAATAACTAAATTTCATTCTACACATTTAATAGAACTTAAAATATATTTTATAAATGAATTAACTTCATAAACAAATTTAGCATAACCCGACGTGCGTCAATATTTCATAACTCACTAGATGTAACAGTTGCAGATTTGACAGTTGACGTATATTTGACACAATAATTAAAACGTCAGTTTTCAAGTATTCTTAATATGTACAAAATGTAGGTGATTCTAATTTGACATTTGATACAAACAAATATTATCTGAAACGACAGGCAGCACCTTTCAAAAGTAAAATTTTGTTAAGATTTATAAAACTTAATATTCGACACATGAATGAACTGAAACATCAGATTATTAACATTTCACAGCTTTCAAAGTGTTGTTAATAAAATTTAAGAGATTGACATTTGAAACAACAATGAATTAACAATAAATGGAATGTCAGATTATAAAAAAAATACAGTTTTGAAAAGATAAGTGTTGTTAATATTTATAAAATTTAAGAGGTTAAAATTTGACATTTGACAAAGCAATAACTGAAACGTCAGAATGTCAAAGTTGTCACATGTCAAAGAGAAAAATGTATAGAATATCCGACAAACATCAAGCGTTTATTTCAATAACGTTTTTTTTTCCAATAATTTTAATTAGAAATAAGGTCATAATTATTATTGCTTTCATCAAATATAAATAGGAAGTTCAGTTCCGTATTGATTTTATTTGTATTCCTACATCCTAAGTTAAATAAACTTGCAAACATTGCTTACCTTAATGTTAATACTTACATTTTTTTATTAGATTCATAATAAAGTACATTTATAATTAAAAATCATAAATCTTTTATAATATTCCTTAAATGAATATCAGTTATATAAAAGATTTCATTGATCAAACTAAACCGAATTTACATTATACCATTATATAATAACAGTTTCATACACTTGGTAGATCATGAAACGTTACACAGGTTTCAAATAATCTAATTGGAAATGCATTAACTATGATTATTTCTTCAAATTCAATTACATTACGCAGTAAAACTAATATCATTAGACACAATGAAAAAAAAACTTACTCGCATTGTATTTAAAACGAGATTAGCTGAAACGTGATTTAGTCAATTAGCTATAAACAGATGCAATCTCCTCATTGTTACAAAGTCCATGCCGTAAACATGAACAGTTAGTTGGCTGTTTCCAGAGTTCTAACTCGTACGAATTACAAAGATCCCAAAGATTTTTGCAGTACAGTTTCTAGGACCGGTCAATCGAACCCCTGAATCATGGGACACACCACAAAACAGTTCAGACTCTCCAATCTTACGTTACTTTCAATAGGAAGATTTATATTTAGGTGTATTTATAAACGAATTTGCTGAAATTAAAGAAAACATGAAATTCTATTAACTGAATTAACTATTAATATGCATTAATATAAAATTCAACTATTGTATTTAGAAAAGTATGAATCTTGCAAATGTTGTTGAGGGCGCCCAAATTCCACATATGTGTTTGGGACCTCAAAATTCCGGAATTTTGTGTAAATACTTATAAGTTATATGAAATCGCATCACGCAAATACCTAAGCATTTTTTTCAATACATTTATTGGGAAAAGATCGCTCGGTTTTGCTCGGATAAAGAGCATGCCTCTATTTACACAGCGGATTATCTGCATGGCGTCATTATTGATCCTTTTTTTATCGCCGGATATTTGCAAATAATGGCCGTTCCACTTTTTCCCCCACTAGCAAATTGTTTGCAAATATTGATGGAGGGAAAATGTATATGAAAGATTTGCTTATGATTCATGTTTTTTTTTTAATTTAATATATATTCCAGGATGTTTGAGTTTCGTAATAAAAGCGTCGCTTTTATCCCATCACTTACAGAATTATACTGAAATAGATTTAATAATACATACAAAAAAAATACTAAATGATTTACTTATTTTTGAAAAATAAAAAGTAGGAAATTTAATATTAATTTAACAAATATTAGGTTTGATGTTATTGAAGAATTTAATGAAAATTCGAGAATATAATTTTGTAATTAGATTGTAATGAGATTATTGTAACAATTGTAGTTACAGAAAACTCGACTACAAAAGTTGATGTACTATATAATGATATAAATTCATGATATATTGTATATGATGATTGGGTCTAAAGTTATGAATATTTGGAGAAGTTCATACATTTAGTTGAACTTATTGCAACAACTGTATTTACAGATGATTCGACTATTAAATTGTATATGACGATTGGGTCTAAAGTTTTGGAGAAGTAGATACATTTAGTTGAACTTGTTGTAACAATTGTATTTACAGATGATTCGACTATTGAATTGTATATGATGATTGGGTCTAAGTTATGAATATTTGTAGAAGTAGATACATTTAGTAGAACTTGTTGCAACAATTGTATTTACAGATGATTCGACTGTTAAATTGTATATGATGAGTGGGTCTAAAGTTATGAATATTTGGAGAAGTAGATACATTTAGTTGAACTTGTTGCAACAATTGTATTTAAAGATGATTTGAGTATTAATTTGTATATGATGATTGGGTCTAAAGTTAAGTAGATACATTTAGTAGAACTTGTTGCAACAATTGTATTTGCAGATGATTTGACTGTTAAATTGTATATGATGATTGGGTCTAAAGTTATGAATATTTGTAGATACTTTTTGATGAACGTAGTGAATCACAGTTTTGGCAATTGTGATTGGAATATATATTGGGATTATTGTCCGTGCGAGTATATTCCGTTGGGTCTTGAAGCTTCGTATAAAGTGGGATAATTTGTGTATTCCTGCAACGTCGTTTCCTCTTCACGCATTCATTCATTCATACATCCCCCGTATCGATCAAATAAACCGCCTCATAAGACCCAGGGAATAAAACGAAACTGCAGCGTATATACATATACACAAACATACTTACGTCTGGCTGCAGGCTGCATGAGCAGAATCGTAGACGCCGCATTATTTGCATACGAGCACAAAGGGAGGAAGGAAAAACAGACGACAGCAAACAAATACAGAAAGGGATGCCTCATTTCTTTTCTTCAGTTGGTTCAGTTTCGAATCCCGTAATGCGAGCAAGCAGCTGCTGGTCTTCAGTACATACTACTTCTGCATCCCCGATTCCGACCTGTTCTGAAAATATAGAGGCAAACAGCCCCAAAAGGAAAGTGAAATCCGTAGGCCGAAAACCTCTCGCTAATATGGATCAATGATGCTCTGGGGTCACCGATCGAGAGGCTCGCACCGTTAGGGTCTATGGGTCCATCACTCCCCAAACGAGAAGCAAAAAAAGGAAAACGAGAAGCGTGCAGACAACAAGCATCAACAACAACAACAACAGGTTGGCCCGGGCCAACCGCATCTGGTTCTTAGCCTCCCAAAACCAACGATCTTCTCAATCAATCAAAATACGAGTGCAGCAAAAAAAGGCGAACAAACGATGGATGGTGGTTTCGTTCTTGTTGTTATTGCTGTCGTAATGGCCTGGAATAAATCACAGAATGCCGTGCGGCTAATTACGTAACGTTTTTCCTGGACAATCAGCGAAACGAACAGGTTTCGTGCGCTCATCGCCAAACGGAAAAACGCAACTTGTCTTTAAAGATAAAATAGTGGACACACGACGACGGTCGTCCCCTATCGCAAGGCCACGCGAGTCGATCTTCTTCTTGCCGATGATTCTTCAGGTGAGTCAATGGAATTCTCGTCGAAGGCGTTTTTCGATTCTTGCGGGTGTCGTAACTTTGCGAGCATCAACAATGCAAAGTATGCGAGAATTTTGCAAAGGAAAAAAAAAGTGGACATCGTGGAGTAATCAACTTAATTATCCAAAGAGAATGGTATTTATTAATTTCGCATTGACCATGGGATTAATTCTGACTTTCGTCACAAGATTCCATTGAAATTTCACATTTTTGAAAGGTTTGCGAAAAATCTATTACGTTTCCTCAAATTACAACAGATTTGTACACTTCGATTTTGTATAAATCCAGTAACTATTTATATAAGAAATATACAAATTAATTACACTTTTTCAGTACTTGTACAAATCTATTTGATTAACAAAATTAATATAGTTATTTCTATATTTTAACAAGTATGATTTGTTTACATGATTTATCAATTATTTGTAAGAATATAACAAAAATTGATTGAAAATTTTCCAAAATAATTACAAATTTTAATGAAATATTAATGCAATCGTTTTCATTTTAATAAATATTGGTTTAATAGTTGTTTAAAACATAATAATTCCGTTGGAAACTAAAATTAAAAGAAAAATTTACCAATTTTTCCAATAAAATGTTAAGTTTTCAATGCTATAAAATCCATGAATTTGTTGTTGTTGTTTGGAAATAATAATGTGTTTTCCTTGAGGAAAAATACATTTACTTACTATCGTAATTGTGTTTTCTTTAGTTTATGGGAGATTTAGTACCATTCTTGTAAACTATTTGCATACAATGCACACACATGTATAACGTTGCTTCATTTTCCGAACGGATTTTCACAAAATGCGGCAATTCTATCCTCATTTTCTCGAGCGAGCGAAATTTCCACTTTCTCTAATATCTAGGACTTCGGCTCCGTTCCTTATCGATAAGTTATTTCGTTTTACGTACTCATTTTTCACCTAACCGAACTTGCTGAAGGCAAGCATTTCTACCGGTACTTTCTTCTGTACCTCGAAGTCCTCTTCGTTTCTAATTTGAGCTGATTTCACCGAAGTTCGCGCGAATTTTGCTCAATTAAACGCGCACACGTTCCACATATGTTATTACTAAAAGTAAATATTTAAGTAAGAAATCGCAAATAGCAGTAAAACTTGTTGAAGCACTTGTTCAATGATGTATTTAAAATATAAAATATTAAGTTCTTCATATTTTTACACAAGTTTACAAATACAGATAGAGCAACAAATTTTAGTTAGGAATAATAGACAATTATATTTGAATAATTTTCCATTTCATTTACTGTTAGATTAATATTGATTCAGGGGTGTGTAAATAAAATTCGCACGTTAATATTTACAATGTACATCAAACACTTCTGTTTCACTGCAGCAAGTGTAAACAGAAATATTGTTTATCGTTCGACAAACAGAATGCAGTTCCGTATTATTGCCGATTATTTTGAACCGTTGCACATCGATTGAATTAACGAATGATTACGCATATTAATTAAATGGGAGTGCAAACATTGGACTTAATTAGATAATTAATAGTCCTAGCCGGCAGAAATACCGCGCTCTATTTGCATTTTACAACGGTATTTGCATATTGCAGGTAATAAAGATAGGGCATTTCTTTTATAATTGCAGATTTTAAATCAGTTTTTAATTGCTTATTTATTAATTATTGTATCATTCTATTTTAAGATTATTTTTCTTATATTTGACTGCATTTTATAGTCAATCTGCTGAAGGTGGAATTATTACATTCAATGTGTTTTATTCCACATGTAATCAGCTTTACTTTCCATTTTTAATTTCAAATCTTTCTTTTACTGATTTCGACTAATTTATTGAAAGCCCTTTAGTCACTTTTTGTGATTAAGAAACATAATAATTATTAAAATATGCAGCTTTTTCGATAATTTTACCTTACTTAAAATATGACAAAAACATACAACCAAATGCAGAAATCTACAATAATTAAACCAAACATGCTTAATTGCATTTACATTTATGTTTAATTTTCATCTTTAATATATAATCTACTTTTATAGATTTTGAGTAATAGAATAAAACGAGAGAACATTGCTATTTTTGAAAATTGTTTGAATTATATTTTAGCAAATTATAACCAAAACTAGAAATAATCATTCCAAACAACGTATATTACCATCTTTTCCGCTTGAATTTACATGTTTGATGTATAATTTGCCTTCTATAGCTTTCGAGAAACTTAATAAAATGTGAAGAAACTACCCTTCGAGAATTAGTTTTATGTTACTTCTTATTTGACTACAAATTACAAAAAAACAACGAAACCTTTATTAATTAATCAAATCATACTTTATTCCACATAAATTCAGCTTTAATTTCCATCTTTAATATTTAATTGAACTTCTATAGATTTCGAGAAATTCACTAAAACGTGAAGAGTTTTAAAAAAATACTTTATATTTGAGAGCAAATTACAGCCAAATAACGACTCATACAATAATTTAACTTAATACAATTTATTACCCATAGTTTCAGCTTTAATTTCCATTTTTAATATATAATCTAGCTTTTATAGTTTTCGAGTAACACTCTAAAACATCAGGGAACTGTTTTTTTTACGAGAATTGTTTTGACGTAACTTCATGAATTGCGAAACCTACAATAATTAAACCAAACATGCTAAATTCTTCATACATTCAGCTTCATATTCCATCTTAAATATATAATATAGCTTTCACAGATTTTGAATAATTAAAAAAATGAAGATATTGCAATTAATTTCATGTATTTCCTATTTAACAGCAAATTATAGTCGAATAATGAAACCAACAATAAACACATTTTGTTCCTTATATATTCAGCTTTAATTTCCGTATTTGATATGCTAACACCTTTTATAGATTTCGAGTAATTTATTATAATGTGAGGATAGAGCTTTAACGAGAATTAATTTTAAGTTACTTAAGCACATTACGGCCAAATAAAGAAACCTATAATAATTAAACTAAATATATCTAATTCCTCATATATTTAGCTTTAAATTCCATCTTGAATATCTCATCTACCTTTTACAGATTTCGAGCAATTCATTAAGTTTTTTCCAGAATTAATTTCATGTAACTCCATATTCGACATTAAATTACAGCCAAATAGCAAAACCTAGAATAATCAAACCAAGTATGTTTAATTCTTTATATATTCAGCTTTAAATTCCATCTTTAATACCCAATCTACTTCTTATAGGTTTACAGTAATTCATTAAAATCTGAAGATCTCGAAAAATTAGTACTTTATCTTTGACACCAAACACGTTTTATCCTACAAATATTCAGCTTTAATTTCCCTATAAAAAATCTTGTTTAACTTCTATAGTTTTTCAGCAATTCAACAAAATCTAGCAACTGTCGCTAAAATTTGACCATCAATCAAAACAGTTATAGCAACGCCAAATCCCATTACATTTATAGCCATTGTCGATTTCTCGACTTCCTTTATTCGTCTCGTTAAAAGCGTCCACTTGGCATCAAACAGTACGGCTCTAATCGAATCAGACAGTCGGTGGTGGTTCCAAGAAAGTACGACACAGCATGGCGACTATCTTAATTGCTCGTTGCGTTAAAATGCATGCAGCCCGAACCATTTCAATCTCGAGCACGACACAAGCCAGATGTGACACAACTTTTATTCAACCGCAATTCTTTTCCGGCCAAAGTGCACTCAGGTCAAAACGTTACGCAACGTTCAGTTGATGTTTTCAATATTTCTCTATAATCTTTATATTCTTACATCAACAGAAATTTCTTCTAGAAAATCCATATTTTATTAGTCTCATTTCAATTTCTATAAATTACTTCATTATTAAATGCAAATTGATGAAATTACTATTGTATATAAAAAACATATTTTCTCATCGTAATTTCTTGGTGTCTGGTTGAGAGATGATCACTGCCTTTGTTTTACTTAATTAACTTTCTTTTAATAGTGTGAAATCAATTGAAATTTCCAATTTACATCCATAAAAAGTTGCTCGAAACGAGATGGAACAAAAAAAGAAGGAAAAGAAAACAGTGAGAGTGAAGTCACAAGAGTAATGTGAGCGAGTGTATCCCATTGTGAGCAAAGCACAAATTGGCTTTGTAATTATCGGCAATTGTTGGATACGTACTTGTGCATGGAAATGGCGTCCAGACTTGATTAATAGCTGAAAGAAGTCAAGTCTTTTTTTTTGTACTTACGGTTCGAGGATCGGAAATACCAAGACGTTTTTAGCGTCGTTTTGTTCTGTTTCGGTCCACCTGGATGCGTTTCAGAAGTACCTGGGCTTTCCAGAAATATTTGTAAAAGGAAAAAAAATGAAAGAAATGTTGGGAAAAAGTAAAGAAAATAAAAGAAACTCTTACATTTAGGTATATGTATGTATATATATAAAAAAAACAAATATCGTTTAATCAGATTTTAAGAAATAATATGTCCTTCCTTTACATCTTTACATCATTCATTTGATACATATTTACAAATTATAATTAAAATCATGGCGGGGAAACAGGAATAATAGTAATATATTTATAATAGAATATCAATAATTGCCTAATGTTAAATATAGAGTTCGTATCAATTATATAACACTAATATAATCGTAATAAGGTACAAAATAATCAAACATAGACAAAAAGAAAAACAATAATAATAATATGTTTATGTGTGTATATATATATATAGTAACAGGAAGATAATATCAATCAGGATTATAATGGCATGCAATTGGGGGGAGGGAAGATACATTTGTTTAAGAATTTTCAATCTTGGATATAAATATGCAATCGCATGCAATTACAATGGTAGATTTGCGAAAGAATCGAAGAGCCAAGAATCGTCCTTGTTGGCTCTCCAATAGTAGAAAAAAACAAATGTTACACGAAAGGCGAACACGAAAAGCTGAACCGAAAAACGTAATGATAATTCGTTTCTTGCATTGGTCGTTATACAAAGAAAGAAAACGTGCGAAATGTTTGAAGAAGAAGTTCAATTTCGAACTGAAATTGCTTAAAATTAAAATGAGCACCTTTGGTTCTGGTAAAATGAAGAAAATAATAATAATAATACAACAACAAGAAGATTGCAAACAACATCACGATCTTTCGGTTTCTCTCCTCCCTTTCTTTCGTCTATCCTGATTAAAGGATAGTTTTTTTCTCAATTTCCAAAGAAAAGAAGAGAGGAGGAAGACTCGAAAGGTAAGCAGTTTGAAGGGAAATTAACCTCGAGCTGTGCTAACGTTCTTTATGCCGAAGGTTTCCTACATAATAACTCAATATTATTGTATGCAGATTCAATATTGTATGTAGATTCGTCCACGAGCCAATAAATCGATGTTAATTATATTGTTAATTCAATGAGTTTATAATGTAATCGTTCGCGTTGGATCGGTAACGTTACTGCAATGAATGGATGGATTGAATGCGAATTGTCGGTGCTTGGGTTAAGTTCCCTTCCCGATACGACTTATTACCTAGAATTGCACATTTCGACATAAATATTACAATTAATTTGTTTATATAATGATAATAATATATATATAAAAAAAAAGCGCACGGGAATAATATTCGGGATGTTTTCACACTGCTTTCTCGGATCTACGATAACTTAACAAACATACATACGGTTTCACTTTCTGCGTGCAAGAAGCTAATTTTTGTTGTTGTTGTTGTTCTCACTATAAAAATTGGATTTTCGGTTATCATCGCCGTCGTCGTAGAAGATGGAGACGTCCCATGAGTTATCAGACTCGTCTCTTCGTTATTATCAACTCGTTTCTCTTAATTACAACAAAAACTCTGAACGGACTCATCACAATTTCTTAATTCTCTCTCTCTCTCTCTTTTATTTAACAATGAAGATGATCAATAAATTTATTTAATATGTATGAACAGAATGGAGATCCATCAAAAGTTCCAAAGTACAAAAGATGCGACGAACCACACGCAAGTGGAAAGATTTACAAGTTTTTTTGTTGTTACTCTTAGTCTTGAGGCAAGATCCGCGGCTCCTCCACGTCGGTGGTGGCGGCCGAGACAACAAAGGTGACGTCTCTTAGGCGGTAAAGCTGCAACCAAGTTGCTGCTTTAGTACATGATTAAAAGATAAACTACACACGCAAAGCTCTTTACCTCGTTTTCTTCTTGCACATCTTCGCCAGTTTCCTCCGCTTGAGGATCATTTCGTAGAGGACCTCGAGACCTTCGTGAAGGCCGTCCCCGGTGATAGCGCAGGCCGGCTGCACGTGCCACAGGTGTCCTCCGGAGCTGCCGCCTCCGAGCTCCGTCAGGCCGAGCAGCTTCTCCAGGTCCCTGGGCTCTCGGGCTCCCGGCAGGTCCTGCTTGTTCGCCAGCACCAGGATGGGGACGCCCGTGTTCTCCGGCGATTTCACAGTCCGGATCAGTTCCATTTTGGCCTCCTCCATACGTTCCACATCAACACTGTCCAACACAAACACTATTCCATCCGTGCACCGCGTGTACGACTTCCACAGAGGTCGCAGCTTCTCCTGACCGCCCACGTCCCACACCAGGAAGTTGATGCCTTTCGCCTTTCCGATCATCCCCTTCACCTTCTCGCAGTTGAAGCCTATGGTTGGGACCGTGTTCAGGTACTGGTCGAATTTCAGCCGGTAAAGAGCTGTGGTCTTTCCGGCCGAGTCCAGCCCCAGCATCACCACGTGAAGGGTCCCCTGTCCAGAAGGCAGCGCGTCCAGAAGCGACGTGTTCTTTCCCATATTCGCCCCCATTTGGTACCGATCTTATATTACATCCTCTTCACAAGTAAACCCATAATAACACAAGACATCTCCTGCAACAAATACAAACAAAAAAAGATTAATAACACAAAATAAACAAATTATATATGAATCAGGCAATAGCCCATTGACCCATAAAGATGTTTAAATAATAAATAAGAATCAATACAAAACAATAAATAAGTAAATAAAACTTATTTGCAAATGAAAATGTATGTATTATAAGTATAATAAGATAAAAGTCCTTCCGGATTAAGGATTAAGCGAATGAAAATGTCGGTATTTTTTTTCTAATATTACTTCCACCAATTAATTACAAAATTAATTAAAGGCACACTCGCGGAAATCTAATTAGTCGTCTGCCCTCACCGAAGCCTGAACACGAAATGCTCCAACTTATTATTATATATATATATTTTTCTCCAACTTCTCGTTTTCTATATATATATATATTTGCGGTGTTCTCTTCGCGCTCGCGCTCGTGTACGTGATTCATATTTGAAAAAATGTCGGCTTTATTTTCATCCCGAAAAATAAAATCTATGAATAATACCCGCAGTTATCTTCACGACTTCCTTTCCAATTAGTAAAGTAAACACGGGCGGCGTTTCTCAAAATAAGGGAGGATAAAAGTAGACGGAGGAGGTCTTGCAATCAATATTCGGTTAGATTGTTGCGACGTGTATTTATAGATGGATCGGTCTGAATGGATGGATGCTGCAGTTGAATTGAAGCATCTAATGATGGTGTGTTTTCATTGAGCTGACGCTGCCCGACTGTGTGTGTGTGAAGTAATTACGCCTCTGTACAGAGCTATAATAATGCATGTCCGTCCAATTGTAAAGACCCTTTCTCTCCATCTCTATCTGACCCATCGACCATCCGCGCTTCCATCTCCCTCCGTCTGGGCTGGTCAACAAAAGAAAATACATAAAACCCGGCGCATTCCTGTTTGTTAAACACATGCTTTTGATACGCTCGGAGAGCGTCCAGAGAACGCGTACAACTTCCGCAACTAATCCGATCGATCACCACTTCGAAGTCCGACGTCTGTCACAGCTAATGGACATCGCACATCGAGGACCCTCCTCTTCGGACGACCGCTGCTCACCAACTGTTATAACCTTCTTCTTCTTCTTATTGACTTCTGAATACATATACTTTCCACGTTCTTAATATCTCATTAACTGTTCTCGAACTTAATTAGCGTTCATTAATAAGTATCTTTTACACTTTCATCGTAATCAGCGGCAATAAATAAGGATTATATTCTTATTTTTTTTTTCATCTCTCGTTTCGATATAGGCGTAAAATGAACGGGAATTGAAGAATATCGCCCCCAAGGACTGCAATAAACATGTTTATGGTCGGCCACACGAGCAACAGGTCTTAGATAAATGTTTGTATTACTTCCATATCATTTACATTCTGTAATAACGTCACCAGATGAAGACAAATGTTAAGACGTTTCATGTGTTCGGATCATTGATTTCCTGTAAATATTCATACAGCTCTCAAGATCACCAATTCAATTTATTTATAACTTAATAATAATGTAATGAAAATTAATAGTTTATGTATAAATTAATAAAATTAAAGACATACACTTGATTTTACGTAATTCTAAGAAAACTGATTGAATAACATAATAATCAATTACCTTATTACAAGCATAAGCTATAATTGTTTGTTTTCTCCACTAATTGTATCCTCTAATTATTTGAGAAAGTTTATGGATTTGTAATATTTCCACACGTTAGTTGGCATTTAACTTCCGCACTTCTACCAATTGCGCCACGGACAGGAATGCGCTGGGAAGGAAATCGGGTGGTAAACTAAAAGTTCGACAGGAAAATATGAGTGGAAGTGCGAGTAATCGAACAATGGATGAATCGAAAACACTAAATATCTAAGCGGATAAAGGGCCGGAAATGTATTATTATATTGTTCGCTCGAAATCGCGTTGATAGCGGATTCGTTCACTTGCATCGTAGGTCTTCCGGTCATTGACGGTGGAAGGGCTTCACGCAAAGCCAATTTCGTAGTATCTCTGCTCATTAACTGTTTCATTCAACCGAAATGTGTTTGAACTTAGATTAGGAAAACTACATCAAAGTATTCCTTTTAATCCTCGTTTTCAAAGCTGTCGATAAAACGTTCTTAGAAGATGCGGTGTAATAAAAATCAGTTTTTACGAGGTACGATGATGGAGGTCATTGCATTTAGGATGCCTTCGAGATGCGGAGGAGTCCTTGTGTTTTCGGCATCGAAAGTAATCTCGAAGAGGTGAGAGCACTTTCGCCGTTAAGGGAAGGATTCATTTGCCGCAAATCGACTTTCGAAGAGAGGGTGTGTGTGTTACTTCATTTTTGTATTGATCCACCGACCACTTGACACCCGATGCGGCTTGCAGCGACCGTGATTTATGCGATTCCTTGGAACTCTTCCAATTTAATCAAATTTGCTGCTGCGATATTAAAAAGTTCGTTTCTCTCTCTCTCTCTCTCACGCACACACCCTGCTGTGTATCAAGGGAGACGGACGAGTGTTTATACAACTGCATTGAATAACCACTTCCGGTTCGCGGATATTAAAGCGCGCGGACGATTAAATTGTGTATCCGCCGCAAAAGAAGTGGGCAAAAAGTGATGAGAAGTACACTGGTAATAATAGGAAACGCGGAGGGTGCATAGCATTAGTCTGGATGGAAATTGGGAGGAGATGGATTCGCTGCAAATGTATTCAGTTGTTACGTACATTCATTTCAAATAAACAAAGCACACGTTTTTATTTTAATTAATTTAGGTTTGAATTGAATTATTCAGTGTTTTCAAACACAATATAAACATTTTGTTTCTTTACTTTCACTTTTGTTTTAATACATAAACCTGCATTTACAATACATAAGTCTAAAATATAGATCAGTTGTACCAACTATGAAGACTGAAATACAATAGCAGCTGTCAATACAATTAGGTAACCTAACCTGTAAATTAGTAAAACAAATGTTACATAACTTCATGGTTGACTTTTGACTCTTTGTTTGACATTACCAATTTGACAATTATATTGTAAAGTTCATTCACTTCAAATAGAGCAGAGCACACGCTTTTATTTTAATTAATTTAGGTTTTAATTGAATTATTCAGTGTTTTCAAACACAATATAAACATTTTGTTTATTTACTTTCATGTTTTTTTTTAAATTAAAATACATAACGCTGCATTTACATTACATAAGACTAAAATATAGATCAGTTGTACCAACTATGTAGATTCATATACAATAGCAGCTGTCAATACAATTAGATAACCTAACCTGTAAATTAGTAAAACAAATGTTACATAACTTCATGGTTGACTTTTGACTTTTTGTTTGAAATTACCAATTTGACAATTATATTGTAAAGTTGATTCACTTCAAATAGAGCAGAGCACACGTTTTTATTTTAATTAATTTAGGTTTTAATTGAATTATTCAGTGTTTTCAAACACAATATAAACATTTTGTTCCTTTACTTTCACTTTTCTTTAAATACATAATGATGCATTTACATTACATAAGACTAAAATATAGATCAGTTGTACCAACTTTGTAGACTCAAATACAATAGCAGCTGTCAATACAGTTAGGTAACCTAACCTGTAAATTAGTAAAACAAATGTTACTTAACTTCATGTTTGACATTACCAATTTGACAATAACATTAATGACACAAAATAATTCAATATTATAATATCATTTTTACATAATTTTCAGTTCAAATTGACAATAATATTTCTGAAGTCAGCCTATGTAATAGTTCTTAATTAATCCTGTTATTTTATTAATGTGTTAAACTTTTGATTAATTCTAAACTTAAATAAATTAATTATATAATTATTTCTAATTAAGTTGCATCATTAATTTACGCATTTAATTAAAGTAATAAAAAAATAATAATAAGGAAATGCTGCAATTTAGTTTACTTTGCAAACGCTATAAACTGTTCCAATTTCCAAGCAAATGCAGATATTTCCAATTACACTCATTTAATTAAAGTGCTTAAAAAAGAATAATACAATTAACTTTACAAACACAAAAAACTGTACCAATTTTGAGCAAAATTGAATATTGAAATGCAGCAAATACAGATATTTCCAATCATGCCCCAAATATCGATTCGGCCACGGTGATTGGCGTTGGATCCACGTTAAGTCTTCGTAATCCGAGACGCATATTTAATTTGCATTTAGTTTACGTCGAACAAACGGGCTGATTAAATGCAAACACAGGGGGGATGGAGAGAGATGAGAGACCCCGGAGCTGCGGATAACTCTGTTTTCCCGAGGAATCTGCACCATTCCGTCATGCATATTTCCTTTATTAAGTTCAGACGCGACGAAAATTAATTACCCGACGAGATTCGGCGAAGCTAATGACCCAATCTGTTGTCGTTGTTGTTATTGTTTTGTTTGTTGTTTTGTTGTTGTTTTTCCAGTCGAGTTGTTGCTATTGTTGTTTGACGTTTGTTGCCCATTCTCAAGTTGTCATTATAGTTTACAGCGTGTGTCGCAACACCTTGTTATTAACAGCGCACGTTATGTAAAAAAACGGAAGCTGAAATTATTCCGTGCAAAATGCAACAATAAGTATAGGTTTAATTAGCATAAACAAAACTGCCGCTCGGTCGACTAGATCACTTCTTTTCTGCTTCAACGTACATGCTGTTATTAGTATTTGCTTATTCGCCTAGATTTGCATAATTTCACTACTGTATTATGCATACACAATGATTAATTATTCATTTAAACTATCCACTTTTTACATAACACAGTAAATATAATAGGAAGTAACAAACTACATTAAATGAATGCATTCATTAACTGTATAATATCTAGCAAATGTAAAGCAGTAGTTGAAAAAACAAGTTGAAAACGAGAAGAGGAAACAATTTAAATGTTCAACACAGAACTTTCAAATTAGTATACGTTATTATGTAAATAAACGAAATTGAAATAGAGAATGAAATTATTGAATAAATACATTGGAATTATACAAATAGTAATAAAATGCGATTCAAATATGAGTCGATATTTGCGATTGGAACAGTTCTAATCCCAAATTTTGATTCATATCGAAATGCGATAAATTTTTAAGACGTTTTTTCAGATTATATTAATGTCTGAAGTGGTGATACAATTTTTGTTATTTTTACGTACTGATTATAAAAATGAAACTAAATTGAAATACGGATTAGTTTGTTGTTGTTTATCGTTGGAAAATGTATTAATCATTTTGATGTTATTTCGTATTGCAATAAATTTGAAGCACGTTTTCCAGATTATATTAATATGTGAAGTGCTAATCCAATTATCGAAATTTCGTCCATTCATAATAAAAAATCTAAGTGGAAATAAGATTATTTATCTTTGGAAAATTGTTTAAATTATTGGTTGAAAGGAAGGTGGAGTTATTTGGTTTCATTCAAAGTCAACAAGAAAAATAATGTGTTAGGAATGTTCGCTTTTTTATCAGATAAGATTATCAAGGAATGCACGTAAGTCGTTTACTAATTATTTTACAGCATACTGTTTTGTTGTAAAGTATGTATGTATAACTTATGAAATCACCTTTTGTTAGTTTTCATAAATAAATTGAAAATAAAATTAAAATTATTTGGAAAATATGAGTTGAATTCCATTTGATTACTTTAACAAAGTTAGGTGATTTTATACAATTACATGATATCACGTTGTCAGTTTCATAATCGTTGCGGTCGAAATACGCAAAATAAATAAATGAATCCGCTTGAAATGAATTCAGTAGAACAATTCAGTAAATTTCAGTAGCTTTTGACACGGTGACAAACAATTCGGGATGGAAATAACGTTAAATTGTTGGCAGCCGAAATCCCATTTATTCAATTATATTTATAAATCGTAATATTTGTCCACTGGATAACTGACACACACAAGAAAAAAATGGAATTTTTCAAACAGTTTTTAACAAGAATTTCAATTAACTTCACCTAATTTTCCACTTTGTCAACAATTTCAAATTTAATAAACTTACTAATTACATAATTTGCCTCAGCTTTTTATTTCTGAACAATAAAGTAAATTTGAATTAAGTAATCTTAGTTTTCCACTCCATATCTTTTTTTTAAAGAGAAAATCAAATTTAATAAACTAATTTTTTATTATAAAGTAATGTTATTTTTTTTCTCGAATTTTGTTTATAAATGTTATTTCTTAAAGTAAATACACCCATACCTTGCTATACGGCCGCTCTTTTCGCTATAACGGCCCTCTTCAATTAAAGCACGTTTTCGATTGCCAATCTTGCGCAAGCGCAATAATTGATTCGTTGTACGGCTTTTCGCTTTGCGGCCAAGTTTCGTGGAACGTATCTAGGCCGTAAAGCGAGGTATGGGTGTGTAAACATGAAAAACCCTGAAATATTATATTTTGCATAAAATTCAAAGAAATTTATTGAAATCTAAGATTACGTAAAACTGAAACACGCAATGTTTTGTTAATTATTATCGATTAGTCACTCCTAATTGCAGATAACAACTAATCTGGTAATAACGTCATTTCCTGTTGCTTCAATTCTTAAAGAATCTTTGCCAAAAAAATATGAAATGTATGAGACTCTCGGCGAAACAACAAATAGGATATTTTCTGGCTTCACGAAATCACGACTTGCTTTCCAAGTTGAAACCAAAGTCAACAGCCTGGGATTGTTTGAAATCCCATTTATAGTTTCCTATCTTTAGTTTTCACATCAGGTTGCCAAGTCCCGTCGGGTTAAGGTTAGATAAATTGTTCAAAACCACATCTGATATTTACATAAATTCGTTCAAAACACATATAAAATGAAACAGAATCTTATCACTTGAAAGCATAACAAACAAAACCGCGATTTACTTAATAGTCCTGTTTGTTTTAGATTCCGTTCTCAGATTAAATTTCAAACGTAGCTTGCTAATTAATATTTAAAGAAATGAGTTTAGTAGTCTAATTAATAAAGTAAATTGCACTTTTTTCTGCTCGTTTTAGATTTTGTTATTAATTTAGTTTACTAATTAATATAAAAATTAGTCTGTCTGTCAACTAATAATTAAGGAAATTGGAGCTGAAGTAATATTATTTATTGGAATAAATTGAAAAACTAAATGTATTTATTTTAGATTTTCTTTTCAATTTAGTTCACTAATTAATAGAAAAATAGTCTGTTATTAGTAGTTATTAGTAAAACTAAAAATGTAGGAGCTAAATTAATATTATTTATTAGTTTTTTTTTCTTCTTCAAATAACTAAGTGTGTTTATATTCGATTTTCTTAAGGATTTAGTTTACTAATTAATATAAAACTGAGTGAAAGAAGTATTGTAATTAGTTAATTGAACTTTCACGAGGAGATGATGATGGTGTTCTTGTCGAAATTTCGTAACTTCTTGAAGCGCTTATAAGGAGGTGAATTGAATGTAAAAATGCTTACCAAAGTCGTAAGCTTTCGCTCTTTTGTATCTGATTTGGTGAGCGATTGCTGTCTTCAATTTAAGAAACGTGCGGTAACGAGAGAGGAACGTTGCGTAACGCTTTTTTTCCACAGATTAATTGCGATTCGGGGACGCAAATAAGTAAGTAAATAGACGCTCGTTCGCACGGCGATAGTTTCGTTGTTGCCGAGAACCGTTAATATGATATTACGTATGCAGTGTGAATGGATGGCAACAATTGCATGCGATTTTTAGCGAGTTTACAGCATTCTTTGCGAAACATCTTAGAAAATTAGCTTAGATTTTAAGGTTTTAAAGAGCCCCAAGGAATTGGACGTCCCTCGAGTGGGCAATTCCAGTGTAATCCAAGAGGAAATAATCAAAGAAAAGTATAATAAAAAAACGAGTATGCCCCAGAGCGGATTCACGTTTAGAAAGTACATTTATTTCTTATTCATCTGGGATTAGTTACACGGTACTCGTTACCTTTCTTTGTCTCCGATAAACGGCGGTTAAACTTTCCTATAGGACAAGTCCTTGATGTTTCCTTTTTGTTAAGCAAACTAATAAAATTGATTTTTGCATACACCATCTGCCACGTAACATCTGGATCGTCTCAAAGAAACTGTACTTAGTAGGCACTTTTCAACAAGTTCAGGTAAAAGAAAAGTCTCGTCCTCTCAAAAGTAAAAAAAAACTTTCACAAGTCTAAAATCAATATTTATTATATAATAACAAGCTTTGGTTGTTGTCGAGTTTAGCACGTTTAGAACCTGCACTTGTACGTATATTTCAAGTGGGCGGTTCGTTTCCTTTTCGGCGTTCTTTCATAAGAGTGTAAATAATAAATATGTATATTCTTTTTTGTTCCCAGGAGGCTAAGTAGGACGGATTTCTATGTTTCTGGGCTCTCCGAGTCTGTGTGTAAATTATGTAGAAGCATGTGCAATAGCATACTCTCTCAGATTAGGATTTCTTTAGATTTTCTTGCGAGGAAAAGGAATAATATTCCTGAAGAAAACGCCCGCTCGTGCCGCATTTGGGTCATCTGTGATTACTTATTAATAATCATTCTAGTTCTAATTTAAAGTCGAAAAAAATATTCATAGTTTTTAGAATTTCTTGAAAAATTTCTTAAATGAGATATAGAAGTTGGAAATTAAAGCTAAATATATAAAGAAAACGTTCAATAACTTATAATTGTAGAATATTATCTAATTGATTGTAATTTAAGTGAAAAATTAAGTAATATTCTTCACCTATATTTAAATTTCTCCAAAACTATATAAGTTTGAATAGATTTTGAAAATGTAAATTAAAGCTAAATAAATAGGGAATATAATTTTGAATATAACTTTGTATAAAATGTGATATAATTGAAGTTGATTGATAAAAAAAGTAATTATAAAGTTCATAAATCGAATTTTGCTCGATCGGAAAGTTCTAATAATTTCACGTTTCCTGGAAGGCTGTACACCCCGTTTCCGAATCGATTTATCGCCCTTAACGAGTTTACGTTTTAAACGAGACCATCGTCGGATAATTGCAATAATCGAGTGAAAAATGGATTTACATGGAATTGCATGCAATCCACTTTTACCCAATTGCATTACTCTCAACTTCTGCTCATCTTCAGTCAAATCCGACAAGCTATAAAGTTGTGATCCTCTCAACAGATTTGGCATTAAAGTATTGTTAAAACCATTTGGTATTAAGTCTTTGTGAAATCAAAGACTATTATCTTGAATTAAAGCGAATAGAAGTTACGCAATTGGGTGAATCTCAACTCATGCTCATTCCTAAACAAATCTAAAAATTGTTAAATCTTTTGGTATTAATTTGTTTACAATCCAAGTGAATAGAAGTATCAAATACAGATTTGGACATTTCCAACCTACTTAAAGATTATTAAGTTAGCAAAATATCAAGTTTTCTTTTAACTTTTGTAAAGTGAAAAGTATAAAGTACCAATAGCAAAATGCTATTGAGATGAAAGCCCGAAAGAAATTGTATCGAATTTTATTACTTTCGATATTGGATAGTAAAAAAAAAAACGAGAAGTTGAATGGGATTCTGTAGCAGTGAAAGTACACACGCGTTTGCGTGGACTGGTCAATGTTAATGGTATCATAAATACGAGTTCCCTCCTTTTCGAGTTTCCATAAATGCGGTCGTAAAAAAAGGTTTCGATTTCTTAGCGAGTCGACAAAATCGGAAAGGTGGACTACGCCAAAAACATTCGCAGACACATATTTCATTTCAGAGAAAGGAAAAAATCAGCTTTCTATCGCAATTAATTAAATCTAAATTGTAAGAAGTTATTTTGGAAACAAACACCTACGTTATAAAGATTTTACAAAAATCTTCTTTGGACTTAAACGCAGATACATATTTCATTTCAGAGAAGGAAAAAATCAGCTTTCTTTCGCAATTAAATTATAAGTAGTAATCTTGGAAACAAACACCTACGTTTGAAAATTGTTACAAAAACCTTCATTCGGCGTAAACGCAGATACATATTTCATTTCAGAGAAAAGAAAAATTAGCTTTCTTTCGCAATTAATAAAATCTAAATTATACGTTGTAATCTTGGAAACAAACACCTACGTTTGTAAATTGTTACAAAAATCTTCATTTGATGTAAACGCAGATACATATTTCATTTCAGAGAAAGGAAAAATCAGCTTTCTTTTGCAATTAACGAAATCCAAATTATAAGTAGTAATCTTGGAAACAAACACCTACGTTTGAAAATTGTCACAAAAACCTTCATTCGAAGTAAATGCAGACACATATATCATTTCAAAAAAAGAAAACTCAGATTTGTTTCGCAATTATTACAATCTAAATTGTAAGTAGTAATCTTAGAAACAACCTCCTACGTTTGAAAATTGTTACAAAAATCTTCATTCAACGTAAAGGCAGAAACATATTTCATTTTAGAGAAAGGAAAATCAGCTTTCTTTCGCAATTAATAAAATCTAAATTATAAGTAGTAATCTTGGAAACAAACACCTACGTTTAACAACTATTGCAAAACTCTTCTTTCGACGTTAATGAAACAAAGAAAACGACGTTTTAGAAGAAGACACTTGAGTTTTTGAAGAAGAATTAAACTAAAAACGTTGTTCACTCTCCGTTAATGAGTCTAGGAATGATTTATTAATTGCAGTTAATTAAAGGCCGCTCTTCATTCGCGCTAATCACGTTATCGATTCACAATGGGATTTAACTGTAACGTTATAATGAATGTTCGTAATTCGCTCTCAGCAACTAATTTATTTTACGACATAACAATTCAGTTTTCACGGAACATTTGAGCGCGTTTAATTGGGAGAAAGAAATTTGTACACGGAGTAAAACTAATTTCCTGAATATTAATTACGTTTTGGTTCAACGCACGTATAAATTAGTCAGGTTTTTCTTAATGTCTTCATACTACAATAGTTTTATATAATGAAAATAATTGGTTGTGTGTTTTTCGTTCAACAAGTCTCGTTTTCTCACAATGAAAAAAAAAAAGACATAATTTTGATGATTTAACAATTTCATGTATACATTTTGTTATATGTTTAGATTATTATCAGATGATCAGATGAATGTAGAAAGTAGTTTGTTGTAGGTAAAAGTAATTTGAAGATAGGATAAAGTTCCAAGAATACTTTTTGAGAATTTTCAAAATTTTATTTCAACAACTTTATCTGAAAAATTATCTTAATGACAGTAGAAGTACTTCTAATTCTCAGAAATGAGCAGGAATACATTTTAAAGTTCAATTTTCAGTCTACTAAATAAAAAAAAGTAACTAGATTTCTCAAAATTATCTAAAATGTTTGCAAGAAACTATAAGTTCTATAAAATTTCTTAGAAAAAAGCAGGATTTATTTTGCATCACAACAGTTAGAATTTTAATTAAATTGTACCGGATTTCAGACAATAAAAAATAGCAATTAATTTTACTGAGACAATTTATTTAACTGTACACAAAACCATATAATAATAAAGAATTAAACTTAAAACGAACGGAATTATTCTTAAAATGAATCTGAATAATTACAAATTTACAAATAGCATAGATATTTGACCTAGACAACAAATAGCAAACAAAGTAATTGATTTTGCAATAAAAATAAACGCAAAAGCAATCATTGTTGAAGATTAACAATCATTGAAATTAATGAAGTTTTGTTTATTTTATTTATTTAACTCTCTTTTCTGTTGTTATTGTAAGACTTTAATTAATATGTTTTAATGATGTCACAGTTTATATTTATTTATTTATTGATGCAAAATTATGTCACGAAAATTAATTGAGTTCGTGTATATTTTGTTGTTGAATCAATCTTTTAATACTTTCTCCTGCGAATCAGTATTTTGCATTGTCGTTTTATAACGGAAACCTTGAATATCCTCGTCTTCAGGTCAACAACTTAACGCGCTTCTCAATGACACAAACGGATTAGAAAAAAATGATTCAAAATTCTTATAAAATAATGTCAATTAAATGTCTAAAGTAAAGATACTTGGGACTTAATTTTATAAGTTATCTTAGCGTATTTTCAAGTTCTAATAATGAAGATTGTTGAGTATTTAGTTTTAGTTATCTACAGACTAAATTGGGTATTTTCAACTACCGCTCGATTTTGATTGGAGCGGCTTAAACTTTAACTTGATGGCACCTTCAACCCGAGTGCCTTTACACTAAGTGGTAAAGTTTATCTGTGACCCTTCTGCCAGCTCGAGTTTACTTAAAGGATTAAAACAGATGTGAAATGTACGATTTTCTCATCAATCTTAAAATTCTTTAAGAACGCACATACACAAAATATAATATACTAAACATCGATAATTATAATTGATTTGAAATTAGGTCAAAAAGTAAATGCATTTACTAAAACACCTATTACATAAATTACCAACTGAATATCGATTCCGTGATCGTGTAATAACGATGCTCAATGAATCATAATTAATATCACATAAACTACAAATTACGTTCAAATATTTACATGATTTTAATGCACAGATGAAGTTTATGCTCCTCATTTAACATTACATAATTTATTGAAAGAAGAAAACAAATTAGAGTACTGTAGTTAAGTTTACAACAAAAACTAAACTACAATTATTTACTATGTAATTAAGTTACAAATTAAATATTGTAAACTTAAAACACTTTATGTATTTTTTGCTTATATTTTCAAGTAGTGAAAGAACGTAATGCCTGGATGAGATGAAGTGAAGTGCTCAGTTTCAGGACGTTAGACGTGGAGTGTTTCGTCGGGTTTATGGTGTCCTTAATGAATTATTTTGCATGAATCTTCACGTTTCGAAATCTTTAAGCAATTTTCCATTGAAATAAACGAATTGGGTCAAGAGAATGAATATTTTAATGGTTTTCTTTTAGCAGTTTTTCCGCCAAATTCCGTTTTTCAGATCGATATAAATTAAATTAAAAAGTGGGTCAATTTGGTCCGAAGCAAGTAATTCGTTAAACTTTTTCTGTTACGGTCAAATAACACGAATCAACTAAATTTTCTTACTTTATTGATGTTGTTTTACTTTTTATTAGTGTTGTATGTTTATTTTTTTTAGGAATTTGATCTGGAAAGAAAACGTACACAATCTTATGTTACTTGTGTTTATATTCGGATTCGAACTCGATACTTTCATAAATATACACTTCTAAAACGTTCTGAACAACATTCAAAACGTAAATATTCAAAAAGTCGATTTGAAAATACTAATTTATTGAATTTCCGAATCGCTTTTAATGGGAAAATCTGCGAGAGAGAAAAAAAAAACTGGAATCGTGTCGGGAAATAAGTGGGACGCCGTTAGATGGAGCGAGAGATTTTATAATGAATTACGAATAAAAATCGGATCGAGAAAGTGAGCTTCAATTAATGCCCCGGAGGCATTTTAATTGAGGAGGATGGACGCTCCTCTCGAGGCGCATGCATGTAGGAAATCGGTCGATGAAAGTGCAGAGTTAACGCTACTCGTGTGTCCAAAGCAAAAGCAAAAAACAAGAAGAAGAGAGGAAGCTTAAAGTGATACGCAAATAAAACGAGAAATTCTAATTGCGAATGTAATTAAAACGAATAAATAAATTGAAATGGCAGATGGTTTTCAACGCGAAATGTCGTAAATGTTTATTACAATTTTATAGATTTAGTTTTCTCTTTTTTCTCCCAATAATTTTAAGAGACTTTCTTAAAAGATTCGTGGGAAGTAATTTCATCTACTAGAAGTTGCATTAATTTATGTACTAACATGTTAGGATGAATGTAGAATTGAATTGTAGAAAACTAATACAAGTCATATGTTTGGTTGTAAAAAAAATATGTTAAAAAGGTAAAGAAACAGAAAGATCAAATAAAAATGGAACAGCGAAAATACAGAACAACGATAAAACAGAAATGGTTGATCATTTTCTGAAAAACGTTTTCTCCATTTTCAGTTTTCAGGTACAGGAACCTTTGTGTTTATTGTCTGTTTTATGTTAGTCTGAGTTTTCAGGAAACCGTTAAAATATAGATTTCTTAAGTAAAGTTATGGAGTTTCATATAACAAAACTAGGATACATAATAAAGCAAGCTTGTAAAACTGATTTGAGGAGACTTCTAAACTTATGATAAATTTAATAGCAAATATGTTGTTTATAAAGTTTTAAGAAGTTACATATTGTGAAGCTAAGGAAAAATATGTAAAATTATGGAGTTTCAAATAACAAAACTAGAATACATAATATACTAAGCTTGTAAAACTGATTTGAGGAGACTTCTAAACTTATGATAAATTTAATGGGAATTATGTTGTTTATAAAGGTTTAAGAAGTTATACATTGAGAAGCTACGGAAAATATTGATTTATAGGTAAAATTCAGCAATTATGAATGAAATGAACACAACAAATAGTTATGTTAAATAGAGTTTTCATGAATTGTTCACAAAACTTGCGTTTCTATCACAAAATCAAAAGACTTGACTTGACAAGACTTACTTGAGAATAATTAATCATATATAGATTTAAGAAATACAGTATTCTGAAATTATCTACACTTTAAATAAGTAATAGGTGGATAGAAGAAACGTAAAAAGTGTAAAATTTTATAGAAAACAAGACTTAAATAAAAAATTAGACTTTCAAGAACAATGTATTACCATAAAGATTCAAGAATTAGTTATTAGTTCTGTAGTTATTAAAGTTTATATTAAATTATTGAGATTACGTTTTCTTCAAATCAAAAGGAAACTTATTGAATTAAGAAATCTTATTATTATTAAATTCTATATTATTTTACTACAACTATAGAATATTAAGTTTTATATTCAAAAGACAAATCTTATAGAAAATATAAAGTAAATTATTATATACTTGTTAAAATTTGTCTCAAATTTCTATTGAATTGAACTAAAAAAAGGTAATTTTGTAAATTCAATTAAAAAATCCTATTGTCATTAAATTGACTAACTACAATACAATATAAGACAACTATATAATATTCAAAAGAAAATTGAATACAAAAAGTAAATTATTATGTGCAAAAAAACATAGCCCTTTTCAGAAATGAAATTTTATTAAATTTTTCTTTTCATTTTCCTACATTTTTGTTATATTGAGTTTGGGTTTTTTCTTTGCATTAAATATCATTATCTATGTACTTATTAAAGTGAATTTTCCATTCAAAAATGCAATAATTTGTAAAGTAAATCTAGTAAATAATTAACTCATATTTATTGTAACAGAATTTTGATACGAAACGTTTTCAAATCTGTTACACTAATAATACAATTGGAGCATGAACGAGGAGAGAAGGATGTAATAGTTTCGTTCGTGCGAATCAGTTGCAAACTTTGAACGAGCGTAAATATAATAAGCGTTGCGTGTGCGTATTTACTGCATGAAATCAACAAAAAAAAAGAAGAAAACAAAAGAACGAGTGCTGGTGGGGTTGGGTTATTAATCAACATTTATGGAATACTGGAAAGCTGTTGTTGTGTACAGCAACAAACGAAAATAACACAAGGAAAAGAAGTTGAAAAGAAAAATGCAAGCGACGAAGGAGGAGGTTGGCTGAGGCCATGTTTGGTAGGTCGAGTTTAGCAACGCGTTGGCGTCCGCTCGAACCGTAATCATTTATTTTCCTTTTCTTCCACTTCAATTAACATTGTTAGTATTACAATCGAGAAACATGATACACTGTAACCAGTTGCATTTGCCGAACGCAACGATAATTACGAATTAGATTGTTTATTATGCATCAGGAAATCGCGCAATTCCGGTTTTTATGCCTCTCAGCTTCTATATGATCTACCTATCGCAACCCACAACAATTTCAAAGTCAAATTTGCACGTAATACAATAATTTTAATAGAGAATTTCAAGAAATCTTATACAAAATTACTCAGTAAAATATTAATGGATTTTATAACGGATTGGATTTTACTCAATATTATTAATAGTTATTGCAACAACAATTTGTTGAACTTAAAGAAAAACGTAAAAACTAATAGGTTTTTCTGAAAGTAACATTGTTAAATAACTACTAAACTTATTAATTAAACTTTTAGCTAATCGTAAATCAAATTGTAGTACAAAGTTCCACGTCTAATTAAAATTCGATAAAGCGATTCGATGATGAGAACAGAACATAATTGAGGTTGTTCTCTCTTCGTTAGGACGACTCAATTAGTTCAATTGTATCCACGACTCGGCGGATCCGTCTCTCTTACAACCGAGTCTAACGAGATTAGTTAAACAAATGAAGGTTGGATTGTGCTCAAACTGGGGAAATAAAGACGGGCGTGTTATCCTGGAACGGAGTCCAGTTATTTCCAGACGCATCCAGAATTAGCTTTCTCGTCTGGCGCTTTTCCACCCGAAATGATTATACACAAAGTACACGTTCGCAAAATGCTAAACAATAGAAGAAGAAAAAGTGAATGAATCAAAAGAATGAATCACAGTTAACAGATGAATCAACGTAATTGGTATATTGTTTCGTGTTATCAAGAGTGCGGTTCGTTTGAATCATTCGATTGTTTTATTAATCAAAATCTTATAGCGAAAAAGGACTTAAAGCCGTATATTGTACGTTTTAAAGTGGAGGTAAATTATTGGCTTTTGGGTGAGTCTGAATCGTAAAATAAATCTGCATGGACGTATGCGCGGCGAAACGAGTTATTGTTGTCTTCTCGTGTAGGAGACAATGGCGCAATTAATATCCTCTACCTTCATACAGAAAAACCTCGCATAGTGCGATTTCGATTAGTCCGTTATAAAACAAACAAAATGAACTAACTATAAAGTTAAACTAGTCCGGTTTCAAATAATACGGCATATTGATACTAATCTTAGGATTTCTGCATTAATTTTTCCGTGTAAAACAATAATTAGTTATGTTTTCATTCATGCATTCTTCTCTGTAAGCAACACGCATTATCACGAACCATGCCTGCTTAAACGCATGTACGTACAACAAAATATGCAGCACGCTTTGAATGCTAATTATTCCACGATGCGTTTCTTCGTTAAAAGTCGAAAGTTGCGAGCGTCTTCTTGCAACAGTCAAATCGGTTGAAGAAAAATCATATTGAAATTCGTCGTGCGCTTTTGCTTCCACATTGATTTTCTTTGAACACAAACAAAAATTAGAGACCCAGTACAATACCTCGCGGAATTCCTCGCTTCTTTCACAATAACCATAAGCGCCACAGCGATGCAAATATATTCAATGGATTCTCCGCGCATTTAGCTTCGATATGCATATTCATAGTTTTAAACGACAATAACCGTATGCTGAGAATACTGCGAAAAGTAAATTGTGTAGAAATAATATAGCGAATTCTTTAAAAAATTGCTGAAAAAACAACTGATGTTTCAGCATTCGCAAACTTTTGCGTACTTTTTGGAATGCACTTATCATGTTTTTTGCAATTTAATATTTTAAGAAATATTGTAAATTCTTTAAAAACAATGTTGGAAATTTATGTTGTAGTATAAGTTGAAATAAACTTATCTTGGACTTGTAATTCAATATTTTAAGAAATCTTGCAAAATTCTTAAATAATTGCTTGAAAACCTTAGGTTTTACAACTTACAAAAAACGTGCATACATGTTGAAATCTACTTATCATGTTATTGTAATTTCAGAATTCAACATCGCAAATTCTTAATAAATTGCTGTAAAATCTTAGGCTTTAGCATTCACAATATTTCAAGAAATTGAATAGCAATAATTCGTTGCTCAATGCAAAATTACATTCGTTCAGTTTCCAAACAAAGAGACACACTTTAGTTCGTCCATTTTTTTTTAATTATTACGATTTCGTATTTTGTGTGTTGCGGTAAGAAAAGCTGCATAAAGAGAATAATGCCTCCTTCTTTCGTCTCTAATTACGAAATCGCCGTGAACTTTCCGCCTCGCTAATTACAACGATTGCGTAAGAGAGCGACGAGCGCCAGACGTGCACTCCGAGTCCGTTCAATTAGCGTCGCCGTTTTGCATAATGCGCTCGTCGGAGTAAGAAAATTTGGCATCTCCTCTGCATAACATTACGTCCGCATAAAACATATATTTTTAGGTTTTAGTTGTAACTTTTTCTTGTTGTTTTCGCTTGAAAACGCGATTACCCGTCACTTAAAATTAAGCACCGTATCATTATCATAAAGATTTATATAATGGACAGCAGCAATCTTCAATGACGATCATGGTTATTATTTAAGCTAAATCGCTGTTAACATTATCGAATTTTGCACACGCAAATTTAAAGATTTTCTTTGTTTTGTACTGTTTTTAACTACTTTTTTTAAAATAATTTTGTTGTGATTTAGTTCAATTCATTCAACTTTTATCTAGTTTGTAAAAGAAATTGTTGTTATTGTAGAGTGGGCGATACAAAAAGGTGTTAAATTTGGTGTATATAATGTTCAGATCTGCCATGTCACTAATGTATATATGGTTGCAGTAAGATGGCTCTGATGACCTTCAATTGAGGAGCTGATCCAACTTTTATCTATTTTGTAATAGAAATTGTTGTTATTGTGGAGTGGGCGATAGATTTGGTGTATATATTGTTCAGATCTGCCATGTCACAAATGTATATATGGTTGCAGTGAGATGGCGGCTTGGATGACCATCTATTGATGAACTGATCCAAGTTTTATCAATTTTGTAATATAAATTGTTGTTATTGTGGAGTTTAAAAAGGTGTTAGATTTGGTATATGTGTAGATATTGTACTGATCTGCCATGTCACAAATGTATATATGGTTGCAGTAAGATCACCATCCTAACAGAGACATTCAAAGTTAGTAAATATGTTAATTCTGACTTTACAAATTGCTTACTTCGTGTAAATTACCTAAATGTTTGTTTCGTAAGTTGATTAATGTGTTTTTGTGTTTCAAATTCGTGTTGTTTGAAGTAGAACTGGAGTCATGTGGTTGCTCGAAATTAGAGATGCAAGTCGTGTAGTTCCTAGCAGTTCTGGGGGGATGGAATTGCTGCTGCACCATTTGGTCCCAGAGAGCAGGGAAGATAAGTCGGCTGCAGAGTATAATTAATATTATATCTTCAGCTTGAAGCTTTCTCCCGAGCGTTCGCCATATATCTGGAGGCAATCCAATTTTCTCCCTATCTCTCCGCTTGTCAACGAAATCTATGTACTTCTTCCCTGCAGCAGCACGTTGCAGCCGAATTGCCGACGACACAAAATAAAGCCATTGTTAGCGCCCCGATGAAAGCTCAAACTTTATTATACAGAATCCAAAAAAAGGGAGCATATACGTAAGGGATGAAAGAGCAAAATCAATAACCGAAGCGTTTCGCCGCTTCAGCCATCAGCACCAATCATGAATTTATTTCCAGTTAAAGTGGTGCACTCGTTCACAGATCTTCGTTCATCCGGAATGAAATGCGTTAGATTCGTGGTGGTAGTTTTGATCATATATATACATTCTTGTTGTTGTTGTTGAGAATTGCATGAATTCGGATGCATTGCAGCGTGAAGTATTTTTGTAATCTAATTGCACGTATTGTGAGGCTGCACATCGAGGCAGAAGCATCCCGTTGTTGCATTGTGCAGAAAACTCCTGTTGCAATCTCCACGAACGCGCGGAAACTATCCGCCGACCGAAAACAATAAACGATATGTGTGTGTTCCAATAAACGTGTTCGACGAGAAACTTCTTCTTTCTTGCTCAACAGTTTCTCGAGCCATCGAGGATTTCTAGTCGAATGCAGCCAGTCGACCTTTCTTCATCTGCAGAATTGTTAAGTTGTACTCCATCACATTTTTTTTTCGTTCTTTTAAATTTGCAAACGAAACTCTGACTTTACCCAAGAACAAAATGTTTTGCTTTTCTTCTTCACAGGCAATTTCGTTTAAGTTGTCTTAACTATAAGATTATGCAACTGTTCTTTTCAAATTTGGATCCTTTTTTTATAAAAATTAGAACAAAACTTTCTTTAAACCAACATTTATTAATTAATCAAACATAATTACAATTTTAATCAATGTCACTCATGCTATGGTAACTAAACATACCATAAATGTATGTAAAAGAAAGTTTTTTTTTGTATAAACAGTAACACATTTTTAAAGTAATCAACCATAATTAAAATTTTATTAATAAAATTGTTTTAAACTAATTTTCTATTAAGCAATTGAATTGAATTAGCAAAGTTATCATTAATTAACTATTTTTTAAGTGAACGTTCTTTTTTTGAACGAAAATTAGTTACAAATTGAGGAACACAAATATATCATATTTTTTTGTTTATGAATGAGAAATTCAATCCAAGTTCCCTTGTCAACATGTAGAGCGTTCGGTTGTGTGGGATGATCAAAGCCCACAAAAGCCTTGGAAGGCATGTGCCAAGTGACGAGTTTCAACATCTTTAAGTATTTTCAGACGATTCGACGAAAAACATCACGAAAAAACCCTAACAACATCCTTCATGATACGTTGCGCAAACACAAACTGAAGAGTTTACCGGATCATTAGCACATCCGGAAGCGAAAACACGTATATTTCGCGGAATTCACCTGCGACAAAGCAAAATATGAGCACAGCATTGATTCGAATTGAATGGAATGCACGTGCAGTACTCAGTTCCCTCGTGTCATCCGTGACCATCACGAAATCCGATTCGACGTGGGTGCAAACCCATTATCTTTAATAGGATTAAAGGAGTCCGATGCGCCGTTGCATCACCATCCCACCTATCAAAATTACCATGATTTATCGAACAACAACGAGGAAAAACAACAGTATTGTAACATCTATCTAAACGCTACTACAATACCCAAGAAATGGAGCAATCAACGCGTTATTAAGCATTTTCGATTTAAGCAGACGCGATTTTCTGGGAAGGAAAATGCGAGCATTTTCCAGGCCCTTTTCACAAATGTACACGCTCGCTCGCATAACGGGAAATGGATTCAATTTAATGGCGCGTTCCGTTTTTATTTATTCATTGGGAAATTCGTTCGCGCCGTAAAAAGGCTTTTAATTCCGATGAAAAATGCCCAATACATGCATTTTACATTTTCCACGTCGCATTTCCCATTTTATTTGCGCCGAACGTCCGGGGATTAATTCCATTGAAAATGTAAAACAAAAAATGTTAAAAATGAAAATGCGAGACAATGAAAATGTGTTCACCGCAACGAGCGTTCTCTGTACATGATTGCAGGTTTATTTGAATAGTAGAATATACTTTTTGGGGGGATGGGAAATTTAATGAAATGTTGACTTTGTGCGAGTTCACAATATTTGTGAATGCGATATTAATATTGATACATGCGTCTATTTTTATTATTATATTTCCATCAGATTTATATATTTTATTAAACAATTTTGCGTTGTGTATTTTATACAGAATTTACATGTCAATTCATCAATATAAAGTTAATTAATTTTATAAAATATGAAATCAATTTATACAAATATGAAAACTGAGTAGTTTGATGTAATTATTGAGATTAAGCTAACTTAGGATTTTGTTTATTATACTGCATTCTTACTATTCACGATATCCACGTTAAGGTTATCAATGGCCCTAGTCAGTAGTTGAGTAGATGATAAGGAATATCGTCATCTTATGACTTGGACAACAAAATATATGTAACTTTAATTGGAATTTTCGAGGGTCCCATAAATTTCTGTGGTCCCCATGTCACTGGATGACAAAAATAAAGAAAATCGTGGGCCCTGGCCAGTAGTTACATCGATATTGAGTGAGGAATATCGTCATCTTATGAATTAAACAACAAAATGTATATAATTTTAATTAGAATTTTCG